>JAJPUD010006592.1:91606-123270 GCA_023553655.1 Myrmecobius fasciatus | reverse complement strand
ACTTTTACTAAAATTCTCCCAACAGTCTTCTAAGGCATGTCTGGAATAAAATATTCCCACAATAGTTCTTTATTGACAATTAGCAATTAACAAATTTCAGAAAATTTAGGAGATAATTTTGGTTCTAACTATCTACTATAAAATTGTGGCTTATAGGAACCTTGCCAAAGACCCCATATTGTGCATACTGTGGGTGTGCTAAGTCAAGCAGGAAATCACAGTTATAGAATTTCTATTAGAAGATCATAACATTGAATTCATTCAAAGCAAACATAGTGCTTTTAGCAAGTTAGCTTTTTAGAGATTCTGCTTTGAAACAACTTGGGAATGGAAGTGTATAAAAACAAAATCAACGGAAGTGAATTCAGATGATCAGAGGCTTTTTTTCTTTCAAGTTCCAGAGTAAGGATCTTCATTTCTCTATTTGGGTGACTTTAAAAGTAATTATTCTCATTTCTCATTGTGACTTTAGTTAGGGCTATAATCCCCTCCACCCCCCAGAAGAAATGTAACAGATTGGTTTCCAATGTTAACTTTGGACATAATAAATGTTAGCACATTTTCACGATGGGAAGATATTCAAGAATAGAATTACTTGTTTCTGTCACACTGTTGTATGGATGGACTATTACTGATTGTGAGTCAGAGTGGCATAGCATATTAAGCTCTGGATTTGGAATTATGAAATCTTCGGCTCATATCCCATCTCAGAAAAGTTGTATGATGCTAAACAAGGGAGATGAGGAAACTGAGATTTAGAGAAGTGAATTGGGAATAATATCTGTGCCCCTCTACCTGATAGGGTGGTTGTAAAGAATAAATATGATAAGATAATCACTATTATAATAATATATAATATTGAGCACTCTTATATGTGCAAAATGCCTTCACTGAGGGAAGGATTTTAGGGAGATGGTATAGTAAGTTAGATTTCTTCAGATTTCCCCATAAACAAAACAAAATTCTGCCTCAGGGCAAACATACACTGGAAAAAAATAAATAAGACTTGGGACAGAGTAGGAATCCTCCTGGGACAACCAGAGAAGACCCAAAGAAAAACTTCAGGACCCAGGTTTAACTGATGTGGTCTCTCTGTTCTGCCTAGTACTGAGGGAAAGGCCAATGGGAAGCCCTTGGGCTAACTAGGTTAGGAAGTAGCTTACAGGAACTTTCATTTCCTAGACAATTTTACTAGTCAGGGGGTCTGACTCCAGGAATATATAGAGAGGAATCACCTTATCTGATCATAAGGAACACCAGGACCAGCTATGCTGCTAAGACATTGCCCTGAGTGAGAAGGAAACAGCACCCAGTGAGTGCTAAAGCAATGGATCAGGAATGCTGTTGGCAGTGAACACATGCAGGAGGGTAGAACTTTTACTTTGGAATTCAAGGTCAGAAGAAAGAATTGAAGTGAAACCATAGGCTCCATCCTCACTCCACTTCTTCCAGGATTGGAGTGCTTACATAAAATAGTTCTCATTTTTAAAAATGAATGGGCAAAGGGAAATTACTATGGGGATAGGAAAAAGAACTCAAAAAAGACTTCCAAAATCAAATGATTGAGATTGAGGAAAAACTAAAACAAGTAAACAAACAAAAAAATAAGAACTATTCAAGAAAACCAAGAAGATAATGAAAAAAAAGTCAGCCAACTAGGAAAGAGCAAAAATCTTAAAGAAGAAAAAAAGTTTTTGAAAATTTCAATTATAGGGGGTGGTGGAGCCAAGATGGCGAACTGCAGACATCATTCTCTGTGAGCTCCTCTGATCTTCCCTCAGACCCAAAACAAATTAAGCCTCTGAACTGGTTCTGGATTGAGGACTCCATCAAACACTTGGAATACAACACACTTCTATCAAAAATTACCTTGGAAGAATTCCGGAGCAGGTCTGTTTCAGATAGACAGGGCATCAGGTTGCTTGCCAAGGTCAGGCGCCAGTGCACAGCCGGGGTGGAAAACCAGGGCTGGGACGGAGGTTGGCCGATTCTAGGCACCCAGGAAGTCCCTGGGAGACGCTTGGGCCACTTTGCTCTGCTTTCAGCTCTGCCTTTGGTAAACGGTGGATTAAGAGCATCTGAGAGTGTGGACCTAGGGCAGACCTAGTCCAACCAGTCCCGCACCAGAAGTCAACTATATGAACTGTCCCAGGGCAAATTGAAACGGCTGCAGGATCCCCTGCTTGAACCAGACCTCAAGCTCTAAAACATAAGTAAGAAGCAGAAGACAGCTCTCACCATAGACAGTTTTTCTGGAGAGAAAGAAGGGAAGACCTCAGATCTTGAGATTCCTAAAGGGAAAACAACCCCAGAGGAAGCCACAAAGGTGGACATGAGCTGGTCCCCATTTCACAAGGCTTAGCTGGAATTTTGCATAAAGAATCTCAAAAGAGAGAAGAAAAATGGGGAAATGAAGTGAGATCAGTTCAAGAAGGATATAATGCCCTGCAAAAGACATGAAAAAGACACCAATTCACTGAAAAATAAAATTAGAAAAATGGAAAAAGAATACAATGAACCAAAAAATTCAATTGGCCAGTTACAAAAGGAGCTAAAAAAGGTAACTGAAGGAAATAATACTTTAAAAATTAAAAATGAACAAATAGAAGTGAATAACTCAATAAGACTTCAAGAATCAGACAAACAAAAAAAAAGAAAAAAAAAGAAGAAAATATGAAATATCTCCTAGGAAAAACAACTGCCTTGGAAAGCAGATCTAGGAGAGACAATCTAAGGATTATTGGATTCCCTGAAAGCCACGTTGAAAAAAAAGAACCTTGATGCTCTCTTCAAGGAAATCATGAAAGAAAATTGCCCTGATGTTTTAAATCAGAAGGCAAAATCGCCATTGAAAGAATTCTTCTATCACCTCCTGAAAGAGAACGCCAAGTTAAAAGCCGAAGGAATATTGTGGCAAAATTTCAGGACTATTGCACCAAGGAAAAGATATTGCAAGCAGCTACAAAGAAACAATTCAAATACCAAGGAACAGTAATTGGAATCACACAAGATCTGTCAGCTTCCACATTAAAGGATCGAAGGGCCTGGAATCAGATATCCCGAAAAGCAAAAGAACTTGGATTACAGCCAAGAATAAGTTATCCAGCTAGAATAAGCATTATCTTCCAGGGAAGAAGATGGCCATTCAATGCTATAGGTGAATTTCACTTATTTCTAATGAAAAGACCAGATCTGACCAAAATTTTTTACCTCCAACCACAGAACTCAAGAAAAGCATAAAAAATTAAAAAAGAAAGACCTCTTGAGAACTATATTTTTACTATGGGTATCCTTAAAGAATGGGGGTATAATTTGATTTTACTTTGATAAAATGAAAAATAAACAAGAGTTGGAAGGGATATCATACTGGAAAAAGAGGGGAAATGAGGCAAAATAAAGTTTAAAAACAGGAGGTAAAAATAAGATGAAATCTCATGAAGAGGCAAAGAAAATCTAATATAATTGATGGAAAGAAGGGAGGGCAATGAGCATTGTGTGAATCTTACTCTCATCAGATTGGGCTCTAAAAGAATATATCAGACACATTTGGTTTCACAGAAAAAAAAACTTGTCCCTCCTTATAGGGAAGCAGAAGGGAAAGGAGGAAAAGAAAAGGATAGACTAATAGAAGGGAAAATAGAAAAATTAGGGGAAAGGTGTAAAAAGGAGAGAGGGGCTCTAAAGGGGGAGGAATGTTAGAGGGAGGTGGTCATCAAAAACAAAATACTGGGGAGTAGGGATAGGAGAAATGGGAAAGGAAAGAGAAAAACATAACTTTGTGTAAATAAGATGGGAGGAAATACAGATATAGTTATTTTAACTGTGAATGTGAATGGGATGAACTCTCCCATAAAACAGAAGTGGATAGGAGACTGGATTAAAAACCAGAATCTTACAATATGTCCTTTACAAGAAACACATCTAAAACATAGAGATACATACAGAGTGAAGGTAAAGGGCTGGAGCAGAATCTTTTATGCTTCAGGTGAACAAAAAAAAGCAGGGCTAGCAATCCTTATCTCAGATCAAGTAAAAGCAAAAATACATCTGATTAAAAGAGATAAGGAAGGAAACTATATTTTACTAAAGGGTACCATATACAATGAAGCAGTATCAATACTAAACATATATACACCAAGTGGTTTAGCATACAAATTCCTAGAGGAGAAACTAACAGAGATGCAAGGAGAAATAGACAGTACAACTATACTAGTGGGTGAATCTCAACCTTGCTCTCTCAGAATTAGATAAATCAAACCACAAAATAAATAAGAAAGAAGTTAGGGAGGTAAACAAAATGTTAGAAAAGTTAGGTATGATAGATCTCTGGAGAAAAATTGAATGGTGATAGAAGGGACTATACTTTTTTTCTCAGGGGTTCATGGAACTTATACAAAAACTGAACTTGTGTTAGGGCATAAAAACCTCAAAATCAAATGCAGAAAAGCAGAAATAGTAAACGCATCCTTTTCCGATCATGATGCAATAAAACTCACATGTAATATAAGGCCAGCAGAAAATAGACCCAAAGTTAATTGTAAATTAAATAATCTAATCCTGAAGAATGAATGGGTGAAAGAGCAAATTATAGACACAATCAATAATTTCATCCAGGAGAATGACAATAAGGAGACAACATACCAAAATTTGTAGAATACGGCCAAAGCAGTTATAAGGGGTAACTTTATATCTCTAGATGCTTACTTGCATAAAACAGAGAAAGAGAAGATCAATGAATTGGGCTTACAATTAAAAAAAAAACTAGAAAAAGAGCAAATTAAAAACCCTCAATTAAATACCAAATTGGAAATTCTGAAAATAAAAGGGGAAATTAATAAAATTGAAAATAAGAAAACTATTGAATTAATAAATAAAACTAAGAGTTATTTTTATGAAAAAACCAACAAAATAGATAAGCCTTTAGTTAATTTGATTAGAAAAAGGAAAGAGGAAAATCAAATTGTTAGTCTCAAAAATAATAAGGGAGAACTTTCCTCCAATGAAGAGGAAATTAGAGTAATAATTAGGAGTTATTTTGCCCAACTTTATGCCAATAAATTCGATAATCTAAATGAAATGGAGGAATATCTACAAAAATATAGATTGCCCAGGTTAACAGAAGAGGAAATAAATTATTTAAATAGCCCAATTTTAGAAAAAGAAATAGAACAATCTATTAATCAACTCCCTAAGAAAAAATCTCCAGGGCCAGATGGAATTACATGTGAATTCTACCAAACATTTAAAGAACAATTAATCCCAATACTTTATAAACTATTTGGAAAAATAGGGAAAGAAGGTGTACTACCAAATTCCTTCTATGACACAGATATGGTGCTGATAGCTAAACCAGGTAGGGAAAAAACCAAGAAAGAAAACTAAAAACCAATTTCCCTAATGAATATTGATGCAAAAATTTTAAATAAGATATTAGCAATGAGATTACAGAAAGTCATCTCCAGGATAATACACTATCACCAAGTAGGATTTATACCAGGAATGCAGGGCTAGTTCAATATCAGGAAAACTATCAGCATAATCAAATATATTAATAACCTAACTAACAAAAACCATATGATTATCTCCATAGATGCAGAAAAAGCCTTTGATAAAATCCAACACCCATTCCCACTAAAAACACTGGAGAGTATAGGAATCAATGGACTTTTCCTTAAAATGATAAGCAGTATCTAATTAAAACTTTCAGCAAGCATCATATGTAATGGAGACAAACTAGAACCATTCCCAATAAGATCAGGAGTGAAACAAGGCTGCCCACTGTCACCATTACTATTTAATATTGTATTAGAAATGTTAGCTTTGGCAATAAGAGAAGAAAAAAAGATTAAAGGAATTAGAGTAGGTAAAGAAGAAACCAAATTATCACTCTTTCCAGATGATATGATAGTATACTTAGAGAACCCTAGAGACTCAACTAAAAAACTACTAGAAACAATTCAAAACTTTAGCAAAGTTGCAGGATACAAAATAAATCCATATAAATCATCAGCATTTTTATATATTACCAACAAAGTTCAGCAGCAAGGGATACAAAAAGAAATTCCATTCAGAATAATTGTTGATAGTATAACATATCTGGGAATCTATCTGCCAAGGAAAAGTCAGGAAATATATGAACCAAACTACAAAACACTTTCCACACAAGTAAAATCAGACCTAGTACATTGGAAAAATATCAAGTGCACATGGGTAGGCCTAGCGAATATAATAAAAATGACAGTACTACCCAAACTAATTTACTTATTTAGTGCTATACCAATCAATCTGCCAATTAATTATTTTACAGATCTAGAAAAAATAGTGGCAAAATTCATTTGGAAGAACAAAACGTCAAGACTTTCAAGGGAATTAATGAAAAAAAAAAGGCTGATGAAGGTGGCATTGCGGTACCAGATCTAAAACTATATTATAAAGTAGCGGTTATCAAACCCATTTGGTACTGGCTAAGAAATAGAGTAGTTGATCAGTGGCATAGGATAGAATCAAAGAACAAACTAGGCAATAACTACAGCAATTTAGTGTTTGATAAACCCAAAGACCCCAGCTTCTGCAATAAGTACTCACTATTTGACAAAAACTGCTGGGAAAATTGGAAACTAGTGTGGAAGAAATTAGGGCTTGACCCACATCTAACACCACATACCAAGATGAGATCTAAATGGGTTCATGATTTGGATATAACGAGTGATATTATAAGTAAATTAGAGGAATGTAGTATAGATTACCTCTCAGACCTGTGGAGATGGAATAAATTTATGTCCAAAGAAGAACTGGAACTCTTAATTGAACACCAAATAGATAACTTTGACTATATTAAGTTAAAAAGTTTTTGTACAAATAAAACTAATGCAGTCAAGATTAGGAGGGAAGCATCAAATTGGGAAATCATCTTTACATTTAAGAGTTCTGATAAAGACCTCATTTCTAAAATATATAGATAATTGTCTCATATTTATAAAAATTCAAGCCATTTTCCAATCGATAAATGATCAAAGGATATGAACAGACAATTTTCAGATGATGAAATTAAAACTATTTCTAGTCATATGAAAAGGTGCTCCAAATCACTATTGATCAGAGAAATGCAAATTAAGACAACTCTGAGGCACCACTACACACCTGTCAGATTGGCTAAGATGACAGGAAAAGATAATGACGAATGTTGCTGGCGCAGTGGGAGAACTGGGAAACTGATGCATTGTTGGTGGAACTGTGAACAGATCCAACCATTCTGGAGAGTAATTTGGAGCTATACTCAAAAAGTTATCAAACCGTGCATACCCTTTGACCCAGCAGTGTTTCTATTGGGTTTATGTTCCAAAGAAATCTTAAAGGAAGGAAAGGGCCCCACACGTGCAACAATGTTTATGGAAGTCATTTATGTAGTTGCTAGAAACTGGAAGTTGAATGGATGTCCATCAATTGGAGGGTGGCTGAATAAATTATGGTATATGAATGTTATGGAATATTATTGTTCTCTGAGAAACGACCAACAGGACAATTTCAGAGAGGTCTGGAGAGACTTGCATGAACTGATGCTGAGTGAAATGAGCAGAACCAGGAGATCATTATACACAGCAACAACAAGACTATATGATGATCAATTCTGATGAACATGACTGTCTTCAACAATGTAATGCTTCAAACCAGTTCCAGTTGTTCAGTGAAGAAAGCCATATACACCCAGAGAGAGGGATATGAAATGTGGACCACAAAATAACATTTTCATGCTCTCTATTGATGTTTGCTTGCATTGGTTTCCTTTCCCAGATTTTTTTTTTGTAGGTATGATTTTTCTTGCACAACAATGATAAGTGTGGAAACATGTATACATATATTCGATTTGTCACATATTTTAACATAATTAACATGTAATGGGTATCCTGCCATCTAGGGGAGTGGGGGAGTAGGGGGGGGAAATTTGTAACAGAAAACTTTGTAAGGGTTAATGTTGAAGAATTATCCACACGTGTTTTGCAAATAAAAAGTTTTAATAAAAAAACATTCAATTAGGCAAGGAGAAGCCAGTGAAGCTTTAAGAAACAAAGGAATAAAAAAAGCAAAGTGTAATAAATGAATAATAAATGTAGAAGAGAATGTGAAACATTGTATAAGAAAAACAACTAATCTAGAGACTAATTCAAGAAAACAAGAATAATTGTACCACTTGAAAGCTGTGACCAATAAAAGAATATTGATACAAAATGCCTTCACTGTAATATCTTAGCTGATAATCAGCTTTACCCTGTAAGGGAATACTTCTATTATGTCTATTTTACAGAAAAGGAAAGGAAATTTGAAAGTAGAAGAATACCTTAATTACCTATCACATTCCAGTTTATAAGTGTTAGAACTTAGTATTCTTAATTCCAAGTTAAATATCTGGTCTCTGCACTGAAATGCTTTCATTTAAGTACTTTCTTTCCTTGAACCATATAAAATGCCTCTTGGTGTATAACGTGTTCAGAGAGCATGAGAATCTCTGGTGTGAGGGCTTGCAGAGCTCTTTCCCAAATTGCTCATATAACTTTTGTACTTCATCCATTTTGTATATCTGTTTCATCTATGACTCTCAGTTATAACATGTGCAGTGATCACTGCCTTGTAAAAACCTTCTTGGCAGATGTGATAAACATTGAGAGTAACCAACAGACCTCAGATTCATCATTGAATCTGACAGGTCTCTAGTCCAAGCATATGAAGACTTCTCCCAATGTAAGGGACAGATGAAAATAATTTGTTCCAGTGGCCATGAAGGTAGCTGAAGCAGTCATTGTAGAGAGCTTGGAACTTGGAAGACCTTGAAAACATCAAGGCCATCTACTACTGCATTGCAACTCCACAGCCAGTCATCCTGACTTGTCTTGCCATTGGATTTAGATGACTCTGGAAGATAGAATGAGGCTGATGATTTTTGTAAAATTCTGCCTCATTTAAGTACAATTCATTCTCAGATAATTACCCCATGATGTCATTGGTCCTCTTTGAAAATCAAGGAGGAAAACAACAACAACAACAAAAAATGCCTTTTGTTTTTCTTGCTGTTGCTACTGTTGTTTTTGTTATTAGGCTCCAAAGTTATAATAAGAAGTAAGAAAGGCTATAGTCTATGAAACAGCGATCCTGGATTCTAGCTGTAGTCCCACGAATTCACTAGCTATGCAATTTTAGATAAAGCATTTGGCTTTCATGGACATCAGTTCTCATCAAATGTAAAATTTAAAAAAAAAGATTAAATTAGATCTTAATCTTTCACTAGCATCCTGTTAACTTCTACAATTCCTTTACCTTCATTTATTCTTATTTGCTTTTTCATTTTCTCTCTTTAGTTCTCCACTCTTCTCATATCCTTCAACATTTTCTAGCATTTTTATATTTCTTTCTTCATTTCCCCTTCATTCATTTCCCTCATTTTGCATATGCATCTCACTCCTAATCATTGAGTAGAAGCCTTTCTCTAATGATATAAATTACCTCCTTGAAATCCTTTATTATATCTCATTTTCTTTAATTATTAATCTTTTTTTTTGACAAGGCAATTGGGGTTAAGCGACTTGCTCAGAATCACACTGTTAAATGTCTAATGTCAAATTTGAACTCAGGTTCTTCTGACTCCAGGGCCAAGGCTCTATCCACTGAACCATATAATTGCCTCTCATTTTCAAATTTTATCTATCCATCAATTAAAAAACGAAACTGGAATGTTTCAATCCTCATTCAATCTCCATAGCTCTCTCTCTGTGGATATGAATGGCATTCTTCTTCATGAGTCTTTTGAAATTTCCTAGAATCACTGCTTTTTTGGAAAAAGACAAGTAAATTACAGCTGATCATCACATAATCTTGTAACTGTCTACAATGTTTCCATGGTTTTGCTTGTTTCCCCCAGTATTAGTTCATATTAAGTCTTCCCAGGCTTTTCTGAAATCATCATGTTCATCATTTTTATAAAAAACTGATATTCATAATATTAATATATCATAATTTATTCAATCATTTCCAAACTGATGGGCATCCACTCAATTTTTCAGTTCCTTGCTATTACAAAAGGGGCTGCTACAAACATTTTGCACATGTGGGTCCTTTTTTCCTTTTTTATGATCTCTATGGGATACAGGATCAGTAGAGACATTGGTGGATCAAAAAGTATGCACAGTTTTATTCCCCTTGGCCATACTTTCAAATTGCTAGAACAGTTGGATCATTTCACAATTGAGTTGCCATATTTTTTAGAAATGCTAAATGTAGAATATGCAAGAAACCCTGAATGTGTCGAGGACAAAGCTTGCTCTCCTTTCTAAGCTGATACAATTTTTTTTCTTTGTAGTCCAAGATATATTACCTCTGTCTTCTCTTAGGAGTCAAGACAGATGCCAGTTAGTCTGCACTACATTGGGAATCTGCTTATTCAGTTGAGATCTTGTAAATATATAAGCCATTCTATCTCATAGTCTAGCAACTTCCAAGAAATAAGAATGATTCTTTTGTTTTTTTAATTATTTATGATTTCTTCTCCCCACTATTCCCAATTTGATGGAAACTTCTGCCTCTCTTCCCATCTTTGTCATAATTTTATAAAGATGCAAACTTCTGTTTGAAGTATGAACTCTATGCACTTACTTAGAGTTAAGATGCACATTCTTTTCTCCTATAAAGAATCTAGTTGTAATGCAAAGTCCCATGGACGTGTGATATTGTTTTTGCATAATACTTGACAATGATAATAAGGCTAATAATTATCAGGGGCATGTTTTGACATGGGTTTTCCTTGTACTGAGTCTAGCACTCTATATGCCTCTGCCTCTCCCAAAATAATCACAAGTAAAAAATAATTTTAGGACAAGGAAAAAATGCAAGACTGAGATAATTCATGACATCAAGTGAATTCCAAATTTCTTGATGACAATTAATTATAATAGCTGATATTTGTAAATGACCTCTCTCCAGAGGTCTTCCATATTCCCACAATGTTTTGAAACTAGTGAGACTGAGGAAAGAATCCACAGTTGCTACCAAGAAGAGTGGTAGATTTTCACTTTGCAGATATTTCTTTAAATGAATATTTTTAAATGGAGTTCTGGAGAAAACAGAAATTAGAAGGAAGAAGTCATAGGAGAAAATATTCTATTGAGCTCAGGAATTTTCTCCATGCTATGCTATATGTCAAAGGAGTTTGAAAAAGTCTTGGTATTTTCTTTCCTCCTGTCAAAATCAAAATCCTCAATATTGCTCAATAGCACTGTTATAGCTCAATGACATTTTGTACCTTCTGAAATTACCTGAGTTGAGCTTTCATTTTTGTCAAACCTTACCAGACCTTCAAGACAATTCCTTTTCACACTAGAAGTAATGATGGCACATTCCTGAAGAGTCAACTCTGTGTATAAATACAATAATGATACAACAATGAATATAATAAATGAATAATAAATGAATAAAGAGATTGGAAGAGACCCTGAGAGTTCATTTATAGACCATGAGACTGAGGATCCAAAAGATCAAATTACTTTTCTAAGGTTTCACAAAGAATGTCAGTTAGGATTTGAACCTATGTTCTGTTACTCAGAAGCCAGAGCCAGAACCAGACAAGAGAGTGCAACATTTTTTTTGTGGGAAATCAAAGGTGGAAATTATTCATTTGTCATTTCTTGTTCAGGAAGGATAGGCTACTAAGGATATGGCAAAATATAGACACATTACCTTCTCCCTAAGAAATTGGGGGACATCTGAAGAAATGTAAACATGAAATGTTTACCTTTTATTTTAACTATCTTCCTATTGATCTTTCTTTTGAAAGCAAATTATACTTTTCCCACTATTTTATTTGTATATATATGTGTGTGTTTTTACATACATGCATGTATTCATATATGTATAAATACACAAATGTGCATATGTTATATTAATAATACCTGCTTGTCATTATATACACATATGTTATTGTATACACATATTTATATTATTATTATTGCCTACTTATCATAAGAAAGACTTAGTAAGGAAAAAATAAAAGGGGAAATCTGAAAATTACCTTAATAACCCAAAACCAAACTTGGCTATATGGCATGACAGAAGGTACCTATTTATTACAAATTTTTATAGGTTTAATAGTTGCCAACAACTTAAAAATGACTGACCATAAAATTCTTGTGGCAAATGCAAAGAGATATTATGATCAACATTTTGCAGCTCATCTGAAAAGTAAATTGATTTTCTCATGGTCAAATCTAGTAAGCTTCAAAGATAAGCTTTCATTCTAGATATCTAATTCTCTAAGTTCTAGGTGCTTTACATTACATTACATTACATTAGATGAGGTTCATTGGGATTGCCCATCAGAATGCATTGTGGGTAGACTTAATGCTTAAAGTCAGGAAGACCTGAATTCAAGACTTATCTCAGACACATACTATATGTATAGCCATAGGAAAGTAATTTAATTTCTCTCCGTTTTAATTTCCTTATCCGTTAAATGAAGATAATAATGGCTTCTACCTCACAGGGTTGCTGTGTTAAATAAGACATATAAAATTCTTTGTAAAAATTAAACAACTTTATAAATGCTAATCATTATCATTACCGCCAATGCAAGGGTGAAGGAGAAATCACCTCTTTTTTTGGGGGGGGAAAGCAAAAAGAACAACAAAAAGTAAAATACATATTTTGAATTTATAACTGGACAGGGAAACACTTTGATTCTGATTTTCTGACAGTTTGCCTTTTGAAAATTAACCAGATACCTTTTTCCTTTTGGCTTTCCTTTGGGGGAAAATTGTGGTTCTCTCTCCTTTCATTTTTGAGCCTTTCAAAGTATAAGTCAGATTAGACAAATGATTAGTAAGATCGTGTTAGCAACAAGTTCTAACATATTGCACACTAAGAACAGAAGAAATGGAATCAAAACACTAGACTTGGGTTATCTTTAGGGTTGACAGGATCAGAGCTGAAAATACCCTGTTCTCTTTGTATTTTTATAGTTCAAAGATGATATAGAAGATGCCGTGAAGGCAAGTAAATGATAGATAAATAGATAGACAGATAGATAGATAGATGATTCCCAGACATATACATATATAGATAAATACATATATAAATATACACATATATATAAACACATATGTTTATGGATTTTATGTAGGTTGATGTTATTGTTCAGACATTTTCAATTATGTCTGATTCTTTGTGACTTCATTGGGGATTTTTGCCAAGAATACTGGAGGCGTTTTCCATTCATTTCATCCTCTTATTTTATAGATGAGGAAACTGAGACAAACAGGGTTAAGTGACTTGCTCAGGTTCACAGGTTAGATTTGAACTTAGATCATCCTGGTTCCAGGCTCAGCACCCTATGCACTGTGCCATCTAATTTCATATGTGAGTGTATACCCCATTTTCCTCTTCAGAGCCATCTGAGTCCAGTGGCCTTGCCTTAATTAATTCCAATTCATTTGCATGTCACCATATTACTTCCCTGAGCACATGGATCTCTTTGAGAAGGAAGGACAAACAACAATTAAATTAGAGAGTAGAGATTACAGAGGTACTGCTTCATGTCCTACTTATTACAAGAAGTTAGGGAAGGAGATCTAGTCAAAGACCCAGCAAAGAAAATGAAGAAAATATAAACAAGCAGGTAGGAGGAAAGGCAGGATTGAGTAGTGTCACAGAAACCTGATAGAAAAAAAGTATCAAGAAGAAATGTATCACAGTCTTCAGAGACATCAAGAAGGATGAGGATTAAAAAATACATTTGCTTTCGCAATTAATAGATAATTGATAAATTTTGAATCATTGGTAATTTTTCCTTTTGTCTTCATCTCATATTACTAATATGCCTTCTGCAACTATCACCTCCAATATCCCTAACACAAAGAGTTAGCACTTTAAATTGCTAAGGCAAACCTTACAAGCACATATAATACCCTCTCATCCTGTTTTTGGCAGCAGATTGCTTCCTCTGCAATATCCATTCTCTAATTTATAGTTAATCTCTTTCTACCACCTGCTTCCAAACTACCTAGAAATATAACTATCTCTTGGGGCAGCTAGGTTGCGCAGTGGTTAGAGCACCAGCCCTGAAGTCAGGAAGACTTGAGTTCAAACCTGGTCTCAGACACTTAACATTCCCTAGCTGTGTGACCCTAAGCAAGTTACTTAACCCCAATTGCCTCAGCAAAAAGCAAATACATACATACATATATATATATATATATATATATAGCTATCTCTTCCCAATCCTTAAATTAAAAAAAAAAACCTCTCACTTAATCTGTCTATCCCTACTAATTATTAGCAATCATCCCCTATGCTTCCCCCACCCCTGCTTTTATAACTAAGTTCCTTGGCAAGATCATCTTCAGTGTAATTTCTATTGCCCTTCTTATTCTCTTCTTACTTCTGTGATGTCTGGCTTCCACCATCATCTTTCCACTGAAACTGCTCTCTTCAAGGTATGATCAAGGAGTATTAGGAGAAGTTGGCTCTGTCAAGTAGGTAGATAACCTCTTCATCAATATCCTTAATATCTTTCTTCTCTCTTTTAGTATAACCACTATCTAACATAAGCTTTTCATCATCACTTTCTTGGATAATTACACAAGCTTCATAATTTTTCTTCCTGTATCCAGTTTCTTTCCTCTGTAATCTGTCTTTTATATAACTACCAAATTTCTAAAGCTAGATTTGACTATATTTTTCTCCTATTCAAAAAGCTGTACTGGTTCCATTGCGTTGAGGAAAAATGCAAACTATTTTGATGTTTAGAGATTTTCAGAGACTCATGAAATGTAGTTTCTAAGTTCAACATACATTGTTCACGTTCTCACACTGTTTCAGCTAAATTGGCCTACTATCATTCATGCTAAACAGTATTCCTTCTCCTATTTCTAGCCCCTGACACAGATTGTCTTTTCTCCCTTGATTTCCTTCTCTCTTCAACATGCCTTTCTAAGGGAATTGAGGGAATCACAAGATTCCTTTAATGCTGAGCTCAAATGCCACTTTCTTCATTAGGCTTTTAAGATTCCTAACTTTACATTATAAATGTGTATGATATATATATATATATATTTATGTATATGTATATGTGTATATATATTTTGAATTGACATGTATTTATGTTGTATTTTTTTACCAGTGAAATGGAAGGTTTTCTAAGGCTTTGATTGCTTCTTTTTCATTTTTAAATACACAGTACATAAAACAATACCTTACCCACACCAGTAATAAAATATATGCCAGTTGAGTGAAAAAAAATGAAGGGAGGAAATGCTCATTATGATGACATCACAGATCAACGATATCATTGCCATGGCACTTTTCATTTCTATTTCATCTCCATGACAAAGTTATGTTCTTCTGGAAATTAAAGCCTATCTCTTATTGTTCATAGTTTTATATTTAGCATTTCCCCATTAAATGTATCAAATTAAGTGCTTGAGCAATGTTTTATAAAATTTCACAACATAGAAAGTTAGAGATGAAAGGAAGATAAGAGACCTTCTAATCCAAATTTCTCCTTTTACAGATAACAATACTGATTTATGGATGATATAGTGGGTTTTTTAGATAGTAATATAACTTATTACAGTGTTAGGACCACCATGTTAAGTTCTAATCTCCTTGTCAAGTATCTACTAATATTTCAAGTGGCCATTTACACATAGAATGCTAGTAAAAAGTGACTTGCTGAATGAAGTTTTCATTTTAATATGTAATGTTGTTCAACCCCAGCTAACCTAAGTTGTCTTTTTGAGACTTTTCTTCATTCTGTCAAAGATTATGTTATGTATGACTCCATAATCATTCAATCAGCAATAACAGCATTGCTGTTTGGATTCTGTCTCATTTCTTCACCATCGGCATCAAAGAATGGAATAATTAGTAAACCAATCATATTATTTTGATCATAGTTTTCTCTATATCCCCAGAATCAAAATGTGTTTATTTCTCTGCAGCTTATTTCCTCAAAACAAGGACCTTAGTAAGATGCCTTTAGCTCTTCTTTAATGCCTGTGTAATTATCTTTCAATATATTCAGAATATATTGTTTTTAGTTGAATGAATGCCATTAAATTTGTTTGTCATGTTTTTCTCATTCTGAGTTATTTCAAGAGATTTCTGTTTCAAAGTATATGACACTCTATATGTCTGAAATATCTCTCTGTATGTTTCTCTCTGTCTCTATTGTCTGCCTCCCTCTCTATGAAAAGCATTAAGGCATGTCAACAAAGACTCGGGAAAATATTTTGAAATGTATTTTCATCACATGGTATGAAATTTTTAAAAGTTGGAATGATATACAGAATATTCCTCTATAATCACAAGATCAAGAACTCCCAAGAAAAGTGAATTAAAAGATACACTAAATGCAGTTTGTTGCACAAAAATACATAGCAAAGAGGAGATAAAATAAGTGGAACATTTATCTTCACAGTAGGATTCACAGAATTATAAAGAGTCATTCAGGAGGCAAAATATTCAGTGAGTTTTTAGATGGTAATAAACCTGATGAGAGGGATCATCAACACTTGTATTTAATGTATCTATAATCTTTTTCCCCTCAGGCAATTGGGGCTAAGTGACTTGTCCAGGGTCACACAGCTAGGAAGTGTTAAGTGTCTGAGACCAGATTTGAGATTTGAACTCAAGTCCCCCACAATTCAGGGTTGGTGCTCTATCCACTGTGACACCTAGCTGCCCCTAAAAAAATCTCATTTTAATAGATCAGCATGAATGAGTAAGAGAGTCCATCCATTATCAAAACAATGAAGGAAGAACAAGAAAGCCCTTTTTAGGACAACAATGTTGCAACCTGTTAGAATATGAAAAATATTTAGATATTTATGAACACATGGACTATTACCTATAGCAGTTTTCTTATTCCAGTCAACACACAAATGAGAACATGTAAACTGAGGACATAAATGCCTCTGATTTTACCTATGACCATGTGAGGGTTGGCCAATTGATTTTTAATTTGGATATTTTGGATTTGGGGAAAATTTTTTTGACATAAGTGGTGAATACGCTTTCTCTCTCTTTATACATAAATAGACACACACATATAACCAATTTATTTAGGATTTTTTTCTTTTCTTTTCAAGCAATTCTAGGTATACGGAGCACATATTTTTGAAGTTAGAAAGGGGCTTTGAAGGATAATGCATTGTTTTATATGAAGTAGTGAGATTTTTTATCTCTCCTAAAAAAAGCAAAAACAAAACAAGAATTAAAAAAAGCACTGAAGCAACTATCCCCTGAAGCATTAGATTGTAGAAATATTATCTATACTTCCCATCTTTATATCTTCTTCAGTATCGATTCCAAAAGTACAAAAGAACTAAGGTATTAACTTTAAAACATCTATTTCCAACAAAAAGGTCACTATGATATTTAACCCCATTACACTAAAAGATGTTTGACAAGCAAGGTTCCATTACATCTTAACACTGCTTATAAGCAAAAGGAAATCATAACTAACATTCTCTCCTTTTCAAAGACAAACCCAAGACCAAAAGATTTAGCAACTCTCTCTTAGGGGTTATAGTTAAATCAAGTAGTTCAAGTTTCTGCATGGAGCGCAAAGGGGAGGACAATTTATATTCATTCTACAAAGAACTTTTAAATCATAAAACATTAGAACTCCATTGTAGTTTTTACATTATCCAGGATGATCCTTTTAATAGGTGAGGAAACAGAGGTCTAGAGTGATCAGATATGACTCATGCAAGATTGTGATTAAAACAACTAAGACTCAGATCTCTTGATTCTTTAAACATTAAGAATATGGACTTTTCTTGGTTTTTCCCCTCCAGTTTACTCTACAATGAGCAAGAAAAAATGAAAAAAAAATAAAAGGAAAGGCTATAATAACTGAAATTTCTTGAGTACATTTCTGCTAGTTGCAGTTCATGCTTCATTTTTTTTTTAACTTTTTAGAAGCAACAATGACAAGTTTTCCTTTCTCTACTTTATAGAAAAGTACAACATTCAGAGAGGCTGAGTTACTCACAAAAAATCACAGTGATTCAATGACAGAGACAGGACTTACTTTGTCCCCTCCAGCAGATGACATTGCATTCCTTATTCATTTTGGTTATGCTTGGAGAAGTTCCACCTATCAGATTCAATCATTCCTGATGCTATCACAGAATGAATATTGCCAATATATTTTCAAGCATAATTGTTTTCCTTTTTTTCTGTTATAAAATATGAACATAGCATAATACTTTTTAAGAATTTTTCCATTTATTTCCACCTTGGGCTAGAGCCATATGCAACATGTCACGGGTATTTTCCTCTAAAATTGCATAGACTCTTGTTTTTGTCTTGTTCTTTGTAAAAAGTGAAACCTCTGGGGCTCTCTTTTGATGCTATGTCTTATATGAAAAACAACCATAAAGACTGTGATGATTGAAGAATTGTTCTTGGGTTTTTTAGGTTCTTTTTTATTTGTTCCTCTCATTTGTCACTTGTATTATTAAAACATGTTTCTATGCTTGGAGCTTAGAAATAAATGTTTTTGAATGAATAATATATAATATTTTGGCCTTCTATAGCAAATGTAGTCATGCAAATTATGTAGGTTTGAGTCCTACTATATCTGTTCATACATTTTTGTGAGTCAAGCACTTTGTAAACCTTAAGATTTTAAAAGCCTTTATTTTGTGCACAAATTGTCCCTCTTCAACTAAATTTGGTTTCATTAGAAACTAGGACAAAGAAGTTTAGTTCAATGAAAAACATTCAGGTTTTGGCCTCAATTGACCAAATTTCAAATCTTTGCCATTATTTAGCATCTGCTGAACTTTGAGTCATTTACTTATTTTAACTCTTTTCAATTCAGGATCTTCTTTTAAAGTAAAGAGGAGAGATTAGATGGCATTAAAGGTCACTTCCATGTCTATCTATATCTGAGTTTATGACTAGGTCATGGGCTTTTTTAATATTCTGAGAATCATACTTTCTATTCAGATTAGGAGGGCAGCTAGGTGACACAGTGAATAAAGTGCCAGCCCTGGAGCTAGGGAAACTCATCTTTCTGAGTTCAAATCTAGACAGACAAGTTATGTGACTCTGGGCAAGTCATTTAACCTTATTTGCCTCAATTTCATCATCTGTAAAATGAAAGTTTGAAGGAAATGGTTACTTCATTATCTTTGCTAAGAAAATTTCAGACAGGATCACAAAGAGTCAGACATGATTGAACAACAACAAATATATTAACAAGACAATTTATATTGTTTCATTTGTTGATTCAAATTATCCAACAATTCTTTCTAAAACAAATTTTGGAGGTGCATCTTTCTTTTCCTTAGAGGAACTAAAGGAAATATAGTTTAAAGGAAAATACTCTGGGTTAGATTCAAGGGGATTGGCTCTGAATCCTGACTCAGATACTATTCATATGGCCTATCAAGTCACTCAAATTCACTGGGTCTCAGTTTCCCTTTCTGCTAAATGAAGGGAGTTGAGCTATAAAATTTTTATAATTACTATAAAACCTGTAAACTTTTGAAGTTGATGTTGCTTTAGATAATCATAAATGTTTTAGAAACTACAATTCATCAGAATATCAGGAGGAAGGAATTAATATCCTAAGGACATATTGTAAACACAGAGATAGGTGGGGTAGTAGGGTGACTAGGGTGTGAGAAGTAGAGTCAGAAAGACAGGCAATCAAATCTTACCTCAGACACTAACTAAGTGACCCTGGATAAATCATTTAATTTCTGTATGTCTAATTTTTTTTTAATTTGAGAAAGGAAGCAATTCAAGAATGTTTATCTCTCAGAAATGTTGTAAGGAGTGAATCAGATACTACTTGTAAAGTGTTTTAAAGTTGTTTAAAGTAACATATACATATTATTATTAATGAATATCATTATTGTTATTGCCAGGCACTAGGACTTAGAAGACAAAATCAAGAAAGCCTCTGCCCTCAAGAAGCTTACATTTTATTGAGTGAAGAAAACATATAATGGGGTCGTAGAAAGAAGAATACATATGGAGATATGGTTTGGAAATATGCAGCAAGTGATAGTGGTCTAGTTTTGAATAAAAGTAGGGTCTCGATCAAATCTAGTAGGAGAATTCATCCTCTTGGGAAATCTGGAGGAGAAGGGGAGCAAGGAGAAAGAAGAGAGAAGAGAGCAAGGAAAAGGGAGTTACACCAGAATAGGTGGAAAGTAGGCATCATGCTTTATAAAATGACAGTGGAGGTAAATATTGTTATTTTTTCTAATGTATTCTCTTATCTTCAACATTCTTTAAATTCTATTTTATTGTAAACTTGAAAATATTGGTTACTATATATACCTACTTGCTTCTCATAAAAAAATCATTACTCCTACCTATAATCTACTATTTTTGTTTTCTTCATATTTTTCATGCACCTCAAATTTGTAAGTATGATTTTCTCCATATATAACTCTGATTACATCATGAATCCAGTGAAAGGATAGAATTCTATACATAAAATTTCAAGTATTCTGGAATTTCTCTTTTTTCAAGTTGAAGTATAACAATGATGAGACTTTAGATGAGAATGAGACTTTATAGGATCCTAAATCTTACTATGTGATTTAGGGGAAGCAAAGATTTTAAGTTAGGGAAGCTGGGTAGTAATCATGATTTTGGTACTGTGTGGCCTTGGGCAACTAATTCAATCTTTCATTAACTGCTATTTCACTTGTGAAATGGAGATAATCTAGCAGGTTTTTGCACAGGATAAATGAGATAATAGTTGAAATATAAAGGCAGCAGCACACAGTGGAAGAAGCCCCATAAAGAACAAGAAATTAGGATTCAAGGAATATATATACTAGTCCTAGCTTTTCCATTTATTATCTATGTGACAATTGTCAAGTTGCCTGATTTCCATAGTTCTCAATATTCTTATCTGTAAATTGATAGAATTGCACACAATGATATAGAATTCATTTTCCTTCTTTGGGCATCTTCTAATTCCCAGTCCTGGCTCCAGTATTCTAGGCATAAACAAAAATTGCCTATTTTTCTTTTATGAATATTTTAAGAAGAGCAGCAAGAGGAAATGTCTCTCTTTTGCTGCCTTCCCAGAAACTCTTCTTGGTCTTTTGACTGTATCCTTCATACTTTCAGTGCACACAGTTATCAAGCTATATGCCCTTTGAAAATTTGCATTGGAACAAAGACATGAAATGGGCTCTGTCTATACCAAGGTTCTACTTTGAGTCTTTCTATCCTCATTCTCTGCTAGGGGATTTCTACCTCTATGGAGCAAGTCTTGTAGGAACTGCACACATTTCCACAGACAAGATTATAAAAATGCATCAGATGTTGTTTTTGTCAGATCTTTGACTTCTATTAGGTGCATGGGGCCTTTGTGTGTGTTCTGGGAGATGTTTACACAGCTAACTGAAGCCCAACTGTTTTCATTTGCATCAGCTTGTAAAGGTTCTAGTGGTACCCAAGTGGTAGCTGAAAGATACTTAAGGAATCATATTAAGAAAAAGAAATTACTTTTGTGCAGCCTCCTGCCACTCTGTTTTCTGTTGATAGGGCCCTGAAGCTTTGGTTTGCACTGCAAAGGGAGAAATAGTCCTGGGAAGAGGCCTGAGGGGCTAGTAATATGAAGGAAGGAAAAGCAAAAATTGCAGGGATGACTGAAGAACAGAACTCCTGCTCCCTTCTCTAAACCAGGACTCAGCAAAGTGGATAGCCCTGCGTGTCTCTCATGGGTAATAAACAACAGACTGGGGTGAATAGAAGGAAGGAAGAAAAGTTATGGCGCGAGAGAAAATGAAAGAGAAAATAAGTATGAAAGAAACAGACTTAAAAAGAGAGAGAAAATATACTAATAGAATGAGCCCTGGTCTATGTGGCTTTGGGGAACTGGAACCATTTGGACATTACTTATACATCTATAAAATGGGAACAATAAAACTTATCTTATATACCCCACAAAGTTGTTTTATGAATTAAATAAAAGATGTTTTGAAAAGTTAACAGCAGTGTTCCAATACAATGAATAATACCTTATTTTATGGAGACAAATAGAGTGTCACTGCTAATTTTCAAAGATGGTAAATTATATCTAGAGAGGTCAATCATTCTTAAATTTCATAGAATATGAACAAATGATGTTGTTCTCTCTACTTCTCTAAACTCTTATGTGCTAGTCTTTTTCTTCCCATTCTAATTTGATTCTAGTTTTGCCATAAATTTGATTGACACCATTATTTAAAGGGCATCATAGAGTGTGACGACCATAGATTTTTACATGAAAAAGAGGCCTTATATTTAAATTTTAAAAGACTTAGAGTCCCTGAAGAAAAGTTACTTGCTCAAGTGTACATATGTGATGATGTGTTAAAATGGAATTAAAATCTAAACCACAATCCCAAAGTCATAGAATATGAACTTTGAAAGGCTCCTTAAAGATCATCTAATATGGTTTAAATCACTTTCAGTCATTTTGTCCACTTTGCCTATCATATTGACTTCTAGTTTGACATTTTCAGCTTACCTTTTAAATTTGGTACAAACATGTACACTTAATTTTTTTTTCTTTTAAAAGTTGCTTCTCTAAACAAACAAACAAAAAATCATCTTCTAATCCCAGATGAGAAATAAAGTTGATTTAAGTCTATTTGAATAAACTATAATCAGTATATTGGTTATTTATTTAACTTAATTTTCTCAGTTTCTGCATTAACCTTATCACCACTAGATTTTACTTTACATATCCAGGCTATCTTGAATGCCTTATCCTATCTGAGTACTATAGTCTAAGGGAACACATAAATCAATGTAATAAAGAAGGTATGAACTCCTGAGATAGGAAAAGTCCCTCTTGGTTATAAATGTATAAGATAATGATGTCTCTTTTTTTGAAATCTAAAGAGAAGTTAATAACAATCCACATTTATCTAGTTTCCTAAAAAAATTAGTAAGAAAATTGCTATTATTATCTCTGTTTTTCAGATGTGCAAGCTGAAGCTCAGAGGGATTAAATAATTTATCCATGGTCATGTACTTTCTAAATATTTAAGGTAAAATTCAAACCCAGATCTTTCTAACTCCATTTCTACTGTTCTTGACAGTATAATAGTAAGTGGTTCATATCATCTTACGAATTTGCCAGAGAAACATGAAATATAACTCTAAAGCTATTAGATGTAGTGATGTAGAACATATGTAAAACTGGAAGTCTAAAAACCTGCAAACCAGATTTGCCATTTATTACCTATATTTTTGCCTTCCACTTACCTGAACTTCCATTTTTAGCCATAAAAATGAGATGTAGTATGGCTTAGGATTCCCACTGTTATATTCCCTATATCCCTATATATCCCCTCTTCTTCAAACATCCCATCAATAGGAGCCCTCATTTTATGTCCTCTGAATTTTCTTCAACCAGCTGGAATTAACCATATGACACAACACTTTAAAATGATATTTGCTTAAAATGAAAAGCAAGTGTCATAACAATAAGAAAGAAATAGAAAACAGTCTATATTGCACACTTTCAAAACTATAAATTTCCAAAATTCTTGTGAATTTAGGCTATAAGTCCTCTCAGCTCCACTTTCCATCCTGGCAAATCAGCTTGACTCTAAAAGTTGTTAAAACCAAAGGTTTACAAGCTCATATTCTTACCTTTCCATGTACTTCTATATCAGCAAGTCTCAATAGGAATTAACTGTTGCTAGTAATTTACCAAATATGAAGCTTTGGAGCCACAGCTTTGTTTTTCTGTCCCCAACCCTTTGTGTTTCTTTAACATTTGTCCTAAATAAATATGGTGATGGAGAAGCTCTGTAGCTTATAAGTGAATGTTGTTAACTATTTCAATGACATTCTTTATTCACTTAGTCTTGACAAATTATTTTGAAAGATTGCAAATTTCTTCTCAGAGGCATTGCTGTGTTCAAGGATTTGATGCATTCAGCACACTATTATCTGAAAATTGAGGCATCAGAAGGACCTCCCCACATAGGAAATTTCTTTTCATATTGAATGGTGCACTGGGTCTTCTCCTATGCAGAGTATGGTAAGTATGTATCTCCATGTTTAATTTCTTACCTAATATTTATAAGCATAGCATCATATACCCGTTACTATATCTTTCAAAAAATCTTGAAGGATTTTAATATATAGATACATCTTTAAAGATGATCCTATGAGATATTTTACAATGTTGAATAAAAATATTTCATAATTCCATCTTTTTATTTCTTCCTTCCCTTCTTCCCCTCTTCCTTCTTTCTTTTCTTCCTTTCTTCTTTTCTTGTCTTCTTCATTTCCTCCCTTCCTCCCTTTCTTGCTTTCTTGCTTTCTCTCTCTGTCACACACATAATAATATACACATACACACACACACACACACACACACACACACACACACACACACACACATATATATATATGCACACGCATACATATACTCTGCGGAACAACGATCCCAGATTCAGAATATTCTGTGTATTCTTTGGGTCCAAATGGTCAAAACTATAGCCCATAAATCCCCACTAATGACTTTATTTTTAAATCAATGGACATATTAGCTCAAAGCAAAGCTTTGAAATACTGAAATGGTATAGTAAGATATTTAACAACAAATCATCTCCATTATAAATTTGGAGTATATTCTCTTGCAACTATATAAGTATTAGTTTGAAGAATGGACAAGTAAATAGGAGTCACAAATGCAGAGCAACACATAGAAGGGACACATATGGTCGAGGTAATTTTTTCCTCCCTCTGCCACAAGACTTCGTCCAGTGTTTTCTAGGACATTACTATTCACAGAGTATGACATTTTAGCTAGGGAAAGCCTCTGCCAGACTCTGCAAATCTATTTGTCATTGTTTTGTACTCTTTCATGACCATGGCTCTCTAGCCAGTGATCTCCCAAGAATATTCCTGGCTCTCAGTGCTGTACTGACAATGTCTCTTGCTTGCTTCCTTCCTTGTTTGACTCAACTTGGCAGCTACAATATCTGGACCTGCCTTCCGTATCTATTATTAGGTGATTTGTTACAACACAAGATCTCATTAACAGAGAAAGGGGAGAAAAATCCACACACCCCACTATACTCTGAGAAAGGATAAAGATAAAATTTCGAAGCCTGGGTCTCATTCAGGTGTTGGTTTCTTCTTCCACAGCTGACTATTTTAACAGATGGAACTCCTCTTTTCAGAGCTCGGTAGCTTCTTTGCTTTTGGATGCTTTCATTTCATTTTGTTTGATTTATACCAAGATGGTCAAACTTTGTCAGACACAGGCTACTTCCTGTCAATGTATAACTATCTCATATTGATTAAGGAGCTTGTTCACATCTCCTTAAAGATGAGTGAACTACAGACATACCTTTATACCTCTTTTACTGAGGCTGGCCAATCAAAGTCTGAAAAGAATACTCCTTTATATTTCATTGCTTTTGTTACCATGTTCCCTCATATCCTATAAAAGTATCCACTCAAAATCTTAAAATGGTAATACTTTGTCCCTCTTTGTTGCTTTTACCTTATCTTTACATCTTTAACTTTAGCCCATGGTTTGCAGGGCATTGATCAGAAATCTCATCTGCTACTTGCTTTGGTTTATCTTTCAATCAGTTATGAAATGGTAAACATTAATCATTGTTGACAATCACTTGTGAAAGTATATTTGTTCCCTACCAAAATTAATCAAGGATATCTTCAATTCATGTATAGATAGCTCTTATAATGATTTTGTTTAAATGGGAAAGAAAACATATAAGTCAGTATCTATTGCTATTCTCACGGTCAACTGAGATTGTTTTCCACTACTTTGGTATCTGTCTTTTCTTCATAAAACTACATTGAAGCTTCAGTGCCTTCATAGTAGTGCTACTTCTAGTAAAGGGCTTCTTTGTATACATTTGGATCAGTGTGGCTGCATTCACTGTTTTTTTTTTTTTTTTTTTTTTTTTTTTTTTTTTCCTTAGGAAGTTGCATGCCACTGCTAAAAGAACATTCAGAACTGAGCTGTTAGGCTCCAACTGTGGTTGTTCCAGTGTCCTTGATGGAACAATTGGATTATTGAAATATTTTTTTTCGGACTTCCTTCCGGGGGAGGAGCCATGGTGGCGGAGATCAGACAGGATTCTCTGTAACCTCCTCTAACCTCCCCTCAAACCAACAAAATATGAAGCCTCTAGACTGATTCTGAAGTAAAAAAATCCACAATACCCGGAGAACAACACGATTCTAGAAGAAGATACTCTGGAAGAACCTCAAAACAGGTCTGTTTTAATGGGGCAGGGGGTGGCCTACTGAACCCAGACTGCAGCACAGGGAGACCGGGGCAGGGAGCTGGAGCAGGGAGCTGGAACAGGAGTCAGAACAGGAGTGGGAGCGTTGTGCTTTTCACACACCTGGTAGTCTTCTGCGAGCCTCTTGGAACAATTTGTCCTGATTGTGGGCAGGTGGTTTGGAGGATCTGCCTTTTGAGGGGGATAGATTGTGAACCACTGAACCCCTGATGAGCATCGTAACTAGCTGCCATTACACAGCACCTTAATGCAATCAATCAAACAACAGGTCTGATAAGCACCAGAAATAATTCAATCAGAGGAGCTGCCCAGCCCTGACATAATTCAATCAGCAGAACTGCACAGTTCCTGAAATAACTCAATCAGCAGAACTGCCCCAGGGCAAATTAAAGCAGCTGTCCCACCTTTGCCCTAAACAGACCTCACACCTTTAAAAAAAAATGAATAAAAAACCAAAAAGAGCT
This sequence comes from Myrmecobius fasciatus, assembly GCA_023553655.1. NCBI lineage: Eukaryota > Metazoa > Chordata > Mammalia > Dasyuromorphia > Myrmecobiidae > Myrmecobius > Myrmecobius fasciatus. The sequence goes on along the minus strand of JAJPUD010006592.1, from coordinate 96,500 downwards.
CTCACCATAGACAACTTTTATGGAGAGAGGGAAGAACAGACCTCAAATCCTGAGGCCCCTAAAGGTAAAGCAACTCCAGAAAAAGCCCCAAAGAGAGACATAAATTGGTCTCCATGTCACAAGGCTTTCTTTGAAGATTGCATAAAAATTCTTAAAAGAGAGTTAGAAGAAACATGGGGAAACGAAATGAGATCACTGCAAAATAAAATAGAAAAAATGGAAAAAGAATGCAGTGAACAAAAAAATGTAATTGGTCAATTGCAAAAGGAACTAAAAACAGTAACTGAAGAAAATAAGACATTAAAAATTAGAATCGAACAATTGGAAATTAATGACTCATCAAGACTTCAAGAATCAGTTTAACAAAAACAAAAAAATGAAAAGATAGAGAAAAACATGAAATATCTCCTAGGAAAAACAACTGACCTTGAAAATAGATCTAGGAGAGACAATCTAAGGATTATAGGGCTTCCTGAAAGCCATGATGAAAAAAAGAACCTGGACACTATATTCCAGGAAATCATAAAAGAAAACTGCCCTGATATTTTACACCCAGAAGGCAAAATACTCCTTGAAACAATCCACCGATCACCTCCTGAAAGAAACCCAAAATTAAGTCCCCCAGAAATATTGTGGCTAAATTCCAGAACTATCATACCAAGGAAAAGATATTACAAGAAGCCAGAAAGAAACAATTTAAATATCGGGGAGCTACAATTAGGATCACACAGGACCTAGCAGCTTCTACTTTGAAGGATCAAAGGGCCTGGAATCAGATATTCCGAAGGGCAAAGGAACTTGGATTACAGCCAAGAATAAGTTACCCAGCTAGAATGAGCATTATCTTCCAGGGAAGAAGATGGTCTTTCAATGATATAGGAGAATTTCACCTATTTCTACTGAAAAGACCAGAACTGAACAAAAAATTTGATCTACAAACACAGAACACAAGAGAAACATAAAAAGGTAACAAGAAAAAATAACTCTTGAGAACTATATTTATGTTATAGATACTTATAGAATGAGGGTTGATTTTATGGATTGATTATTACATTATGATTATGATATGTTTACTGTGATTTTATGATTATTATCATATGATTACTGTGATTTTATGATTATTATGATATGTTTATTGTGATTTTATGAATCTTATGATATGATAAACTGAAAAAGAAATTAGAGGTAGAAAAGGGATAACACTGGAAGAAGAGGAAAAGGAGGTAAAATAAGGGAAATTACATCACATGTAGAGGCAAAGAAAACCTATAATGATCGAGGGGAGAAAAGGGCAGGGGAATGAGAATTGGGTTAATCTCCATCTCATCAGATTTGGCTCAGAGGGAATAATAGACGTACTCATAAGGAAACTGGAGGAAAAGGGGGGAAAAAGGGGGTGGGTGGGGCTCTAAAGGGGAAGGATTGTTTGAGGGAAGTGGTTTTCAAAAGCAAAATAGTAGGGAGCAGGGAAAGGGGATAAGAAAGAGAAAAGCATAAGCTAGGGTAAATAAGATGACAGGAAATACAGAATTAGTTATTTTAACTGTGAATGTGAATGGAATGAACTCTCCCTTAAAGCAGAAGCAGATAGCAGAGTGGATTAAAAACCAGAATCCAACAATATGTTGTATACAAGAAACACATCTAAAACATAGAGATACATACAGGGTGAAGGTAAAAGGCTGGAGCAGAATCTATTATGCTTCAGGTGAACAAAGAAAGGCAGGGGTAGCAATCCTTATCTCGGATCAAGTAAAAGCAAAGATAGACTTAATTAAAAGAGACAAAGAAGGAAATTATATCTTCCTAAAGGGTACCATAGATGATGAAGCAATATCAATACTAAACATATATGCACCAAGTGGTATAGCATGGAAATTCCTAGAGGAAAGGTTCAGAGAGATGCAAGAAGAAATAGACAGCAAAACTATAATAGTGGGGGATCTCAACCTCCCTCTCTCAGAACTTGATAAATCAAACCACAAAATAAATAAGAAAGAAGTTAAGGAGGTAAACAAAATGTTAGAAAAGTTAGGTATGATAGATCTTTGGAGGAAATTAAATGGAGACAGAAAGGAGTTTACTTTTTTCTCAGCAGTCCATGGAACTTATACAAAAATTGACCATGTGCTAGGACACAAAAACCTCAAAATCAAATGCAGGAAGGCAGAAATAATAAATGCATTTTTTTCAGATCATGATGGAATAAAAATCACATGCAATATAAGGCCAGGAGAAAATAGACCAAAAACCAATTGGAAACTAAATAATTTTATCCTAAAGAATGAATGGGTGAAACAGCAAATTACAGACACAATTACTAATTTCATTCAAGAGAATGACAATAATGAGACAACATACCAAAATTTGTGGGATACAGCCAAAGCAGTAATAAGGGGAAATTTTATATCTCTAGATGCTTATTTGCATAAAATAGAAAAAGAGAAAATCAATGAATTGGGCTTGCAACTAAAAAAGCTAGAGAAAGAACAAATTAAAAACCCCCAATCAAATACCAAACTTGAAATCCTAAAAATAAAAGGAGAGATTAGTAAAATTGAAAGTAAAAAAACGATTGAATTAATAAATAAAACTAAAAGTTGGTTTTATGAAAAAACCAATAAAATAGATAAACCTCTAGTTAATTTAATTAGAAAAAGGAAAGAGGAAAATCAAATTGTTAGTCTCAAAAATGAAAAGGGAGAACTTTCTACCAATGAAGAGGAAATTAGAGCAATAATCAGGAGTTACTTTGCCCAACTGTATGCCAATAAATTTGATAACCTAAGTGAAATGGAGGAATATCTACAAAAATATAGATTGCCCAGATTAACAGAAGAGGAAATAAATTACTTAAATAGCCCCATTTCAGAAAAAGAAATAGAACAAGTCATTAATCAACTCCCTAAGAAAAAATCCCCAGGACCAGATGGATTTACATGTGAATTCTACCAAACATTTAAAGAACAGTTAACTCCAATATTATATAAACTATTCGAAAAAATAGGAAATGAAGGACTCCTACCAAACTCTTTTTATGATACAGACATGGTACTGATACCTAAACCAGGTAAAACAAAAACAGGGAAAGAAAATTATAGACCAATCTCCTTAATGAATATTGATGCAAAAATCTTAAATAAAATATTAGCAAAGAGATTACAGAAAATCATTCCTAGAATAATACACCATGACCAAGTAGGATTTATACCAGGAATGCAGGGATGGTTCAATATTAGGAAAACTATTAACATAATTGACTATATTAATAACCAAACTAACAAAAACCATATGATAATCTCAATAGATGCAGAAAAAGCATTTGATAAAATCCAACATCCATTCCTATTAAAAACATTAGAGAGTATAGGAATTAATGGACTTTTCCTTAAAATAGTCGGTAGCATCTATTTAAAACCATCAGCTCGCATCATATGTAATGGTGATAAACTGGAACCATTCCCAATAAGATCCTGGGTGAAACAGGGTTGTCCACTATCACCATTACTGTTCAATATTGTATTAGAAATGCTAGCCTTGGCAATAAGACAAGAAAAAGAGATTAAAGGAATTAGAGTAGGTCATGAGGAAACCAAATTATCACTCTTTGCAGATGATATGATGGTCTACTTAGAGAACCCTAGAGAATCAACTAAAAAACTATTAGAATTAATCCACAACTTTAGCAAAGTTGCAGGATACAAAATAAATCCACATAAATCATCAGCATTTTTATACATCATCAACAAAATGCAACAGCAAGAGATACAAAGAGAAATTCCATTCAAAATAACTATTGATAGTATAAAATATTTGGGAATATATCTGCCAAGGGAAAGTCAGGATCTATATGAGCAAAACTACAAAACACTCTCCACACAAATAAAGTCAGATCTAAACAATTGGAAAAACATCAAGTGCTCTTGGATAGGTCGAGCGAATATAATAAAGATGGCAATACTACCTAAACTAATCTATCTATTTAGTGCTATACCAATCAAACTCCCAAGAGATTATTTAACTGAACTAGAAAAAATAACGACAAAATTCATCTGGAAAAACAAAAGGTCAAGAATTTCAAGGGAATTAATGAAAAAAAATGCAAATGAGGGTGGCCTAGCTGCACCAGATCTAAAACTATATTATAAAGCAGTGGTCACCAAAACCATTTGGTACTGGATAAGAAATAGAATAGTGGATCAGTGGAGTAGGTTAGGTTCACAGAACAAAATACTCAATGACAATTGTAATCTAGTGTTCGATAAACCCAAAGACCCCAGTTTTTGGGATAAAAACTCACTATTTGACAAAAACTGCTGGGATAATTGGAAACTACTCTGGAAGAAATTGGGCATTGACCCACACCTAACACCATATACCAAGATAAGGTCAAAATGGATTCATGATCTAAGCATAAAGAATGATATTATAAACAAATTAGAACAATGTAGGATGGTTTACCTCTCAGACCTGTGGAGGGGGAAGGAATTTGTGACCAAAGAAGAACTAGAGGTCATCATTAATCACAAAATAGATAAGTTTGACTATATCAAGTTGAAAAGTTTTTGTACAAACAAAATGAATGCAGACAAGATTAGAAGGGTAGCAGTAAACTGGGAAAATATTTTTACATCCAAAGGTTCTGATAAAGGCCTCATTTCTAAAATATATAGAGAATTGACTCAAATATATAAGAATTCAAGCCATTCTCCAATTGACAAATGGTCAAAAGATATGAACAGACAATTTTCAGACGAAGAAATTGAAACTATTTCCGGTCACATGAAAAGGTGCTCCAAGTCACTATTGATCAGAGAAATGCAAATTAAGACAACTCTGAGATACCACTACACACCTGTCAGATTGGCTAAAATGACAGGAAATGATAATGATA
>JAJPUD010006592.1:63210-91206 GCA_023553655.1 Myrmecobius fasciatus | reverse complement strand
AAAAAAAAAAAAAGAAATATTTTTTTTCAAATTTTTTCCACAGATTTTTTTTCTTGTTCCATTTTCATCCCTAATTCTTTTCAGGTAATTTTGTTTTGTTACATTCTTTGTCAAATTTTCTTTAATATGCTTTTGTCCTCTGCATATTATTTCTGCTTTATGAAAGAATAATCTCATAACTGTTCATCATTCTTCTTCATAAAATTTTATAAGCTACTTTATATTTAAACCCATGTTGTTTTTGACAGTTTATCTCTCAGTTTGTCAAACAAGTCAGATGTTTGCTAATCAATGAGCTTTGTGAATTCTTTTGTTCTCTATTTGTGAAAAGGAATTTATGTTGGTTAGAATTCATCATACAATTATTATAACTAGTAGAGTAATTTCTGCTATTAATTTGCCCTTTTTGATTGCAAATTCTGTTTAAATAATTCAAGATTGAATTGTCTCAAATATATTTCCTGGTCTGATGCTTCATTTTTCATGAAGATAACCCTTGGTTCTCAAAGGCTTAAACAATGGAATATGAACTTAAGCAGATCTCTTTATATAAAGGCTTTATATTTCATCCCAGCAACAGATTTTTTTTCATTACATGAAGACCAGCCTAAACAAGTAGGTTTGTTTATGGAAGTCTACCAAAAAAAAGCAAAAATTATAAGTTTCTTTCAAACTTGGATATATCTCTTCCACTTTTGTAGTTACAATGTTAAAGCAATAGCAAAGAAGCAGAAGACGCTAAGAATAACAATTCTTAAAATAATTTCAATAAAATTTATTATTCATACTCTAAATATTGGTACCCAAAACACGATCTCCATGACTAATGAACAATGAAGGAGAATTGTTTCTGGAGAATTTGAATCATTTTTTAAATTGATATTTTGCAATGAATGAGACCAGAAGAAAGAAGGAAGTTTTAGACATAGTCAATCAATAAATAATCAACTTATAAACTTTATTAAGCACCTGTCAGTCTACTATGCTAAGCTACTATGCTAATACTAGGGATACAGAAAGAGACCAAAGATAGTCTCTACTCTCAAAAAACATGTAATGAGGGAGGCAACATCATACAAATACATAAAAATAAAATATATACAAAATAAATTAGAAACAAAAGGCAGAAGGTTCTAGAATTAAGAAAGGTTGTGGAGCAGCTAGATGGTGTAGTGAATAAAGTACCATCCCTGAAGTTAGGAGGACCTCAGTTCAAATCCAGCCTCAGACTGTTAACACTAGCTGTGTGACCCTGGGCAAGTCACAATGCCAATTGCTTCACCAACACAAAAAGAAGGGTTTGGAAAGAATACTTATAAAATATGATATTTTTCCTTTATTATTTTTATTCAATATTTTCATTTTTGCCAGTTACATTTAAAACATATTTTTATATTTGTTTTTAAAATTTTGAGTTCCAGATGCTCCCCTCTTCTTCCCTACCCCACACCACTAAGAAGGCCCATGTAAAGTTGTGCAAAAATTTGCATAATAGTAATATTGCAAAAGAAAACATGAAACTCTCCCCCCCAAAAAAAAAATCAGGGAAAAAAGTGTCTTTCAGTCTGTATTTAGATATAATCAGTTCTTTTTCTGGTTATGTACAGCATTTTTCATCATAAGTCCCCCAGAGTATTCTTGGGGGTTCATTGTCTTACTGAGAATAGCAAAGTCATTCAGAAGTGATGCTCTCGCAACTGTTCTATTACCATGTACTATGTACATTTCACTTTTCTTGAGCTCATAAAGGATTTTCTAGATTTTTCTGATAACATCCCTGATCCTCATTTATGTCACATTGAAGAATTTATTTAGCCATTCTCAATTGATGGCTATCCCCTCAGTTTCCAATTCTTTGCCATGAGAAAAGAACTGCTACAAATATAAAATATGATATTTTAGTAGTTACTTAAAGAAAATCAGGGAAATCAGTAGGCAGACATGAGGAAGTAGAGCATGGGGGACAACCACAGTAACTTCCTAGTTCTGAGTGATGGAGTATTTTGTTCATATAAGAGCAAATAAGTGAGTGTCACTGGACTTATCACCACTGTGATGGTATATAAAACATAAGGAGAATGAGAAGGCATTAAGAGTCCTGTTATATATGGCTTTGAAGACCAAACAGAGCATTTTGCATTTGACCTTAGAAGCAGTAAGGATACAGGAAAGTTAATTGATAAGGGAGTAACATAACTGGATCGGTGCTTTTGTAAAATTACTTTGATACCTAAAGGGAGAGTTAATTGGAATGAGGAGAGATTTGGGACAGGTAGACTCAACATCAGATTATTACAGCAATCCAAGTGTGAGTATAGAGGGCCTGAACCAGATTGGCGGAAGTGTCAGAAGAGAGAGAAGAAAGTATTGGAGAGATATTACAGAGGTTAAATCACCAAGTTTTGTCAATAGATTGAATATGAAAAGTGAAAGATCATCAGAAATCAAGGGAAAAAAACTTAAATTGCATATATGGGAAAACATGGTTCAAGAGGAAGAAACAAAGATTACCTCAAAGACTTATAGATTTTCCAGAAGTCTCACTCTTTTACATCATAAATATAAGAAAAGGCTCTAGATAAAGAAAGCATAAAGTAATATCACAGAAGATAAAACAAATTATTATTTATCAAATAGGGAAAAAAAATTTGTTATTGATTTAGATTATCCTTGAATCAGCTATTTGGGTACAGGCACATCAAGTTGTTACAACTGCTATCAAGATTAGTTTTTTGTTTGTTTGTTTTCGTTTTTTAATTAAAGAAGAAGAAAAAATGTGACATATAATGGAATAAATTATTCTGAAATTGAAGATATCAGATATTGTCAATATGGCCTCAAATATGCTAGTTATCTGTTTTATATAGGACTGACCTGATACCAAATTATGAATTTTGTCTTTACTCTCCACCTACCTCCTCCACAACTCCCCTTACAACTACCTCCCAAATTTCAAACACATAGTTATTAAAAAAATCGATTCACAATATTATGACAGTATGATTTAGTAGACAGAATTGTGGACTTTCAATCCAAAGATGTGTGTTCAAATGTCAACTTATGGTTTGCTCTATGATCATTTCTCTGAAATCTAAAACAATAAGGAAAATAAGACTTAGAAAATGTATTGTGAGGAAGCAATTTGTAAATATGTAAATCTTATGAAAATGAGAATGATAAGATGTTATTAATAATACAAAAATGGAAATATTACAATTATGATGATAATGATGATTAAAACTTTTTAAAGTATTATCTATAGTCATTTCTTTTGCCTATCTTCATGGCCAGGCTACTTCAATCAGTTTCTAACTTTCCCTGAAATTACTTGCTTTGGTCTTTGCATATCAGTAGCATAATTGATTAAAAGTTAATAGAAAATGCTTCAGATAAATGGAAGAAGTACTATCACAGTGAAGATTAAGTCATGAGAAGATAATATCTGTTATATTTCACATCCAGAACTCTATGTGTTTGAAAGTTAGCACACTTATTAGCTAATGATGCCCCAAATTGGAGAACTATTTAAAGCTAATCAAAATTATTAGCTCTAACATAAAAGAAGTAGAATAAAGGAATCCTTAACAGTAAATTAATTCCAAATCATGAATGCAAGGTATCCAAAGTCTAATTATTTAACAAATATCTCCCAAAGAACTTGTTCTTTCATTTGATCTACTTATTTAAAAATTGAGCTAATAATCCTAATGCTTTGAAAAAATATCCAAAAATCTTCTATACATTTTATCAAGACTTACTCTTTGACAGAAAGTAATGTCTTCTACACATGGTCTCATGTCATTTTAGGCAATAAAACATCTGGAATAATCCATAATAATAATAATAATAACAAGAAAAGAATAGACTAACACTGGGACATTATCACTCTTACTATCTAAGAAGGTTAATGTGTGGTTTGCAATTAAATTTGTCACTTTCACATTGCCAAAGACTGAAGTCGTTGAAAATTTGGTAGAACTAGAATCATGAAATTAAGTAATGTAGCTAAACAGGCAATCCAAAATGCGATGAAAGGATGTATGCCTAGTATTAATAGGTAGCAAAGCTTATTTACTTATTTACCACAAGTAGTGAAAATGAAATAATAGTAGGACTAAGAATAAGAGTAGGTCTAGGAGGAGTAGCAGCTTATAAAATGCTAACTTAAAGATTTACAAGATAAGGTACAAACATCTGCCTTTATCTTGAAAACAGGTCAGGTGCTTTAATTATTTCTACTTTATAGATGAGAAAACAGAGGAAGAAAGAACTTAAGTGACTTGATCAAGGTCAAAAAGTAAGTTTCTGATGATAGATTTCAAGTGAAATTTTTCTCACTCTAGGTTCAGTGTTCTCTATACTGTGTCATATATATATGGAACAAAATGCATTTGGGATGACAATGTATCAAAGTGCAAAGGATTAAAAATGTACAATGAGGTTTGCTTTGTTAATCACCAAATATTAAAAAACAAACAACCAAATAAGCAAAAACAAAGTAGAAAACTTCCAATGAATTGGGTAGATCATTCATTGATCTATGGAAAGGCATGAAGAGAGAAAATTTAGACTTCTCATAAATTTCCCCTGTGGAGGAATACTCATATGAATAGTTTTCAGATTGTGTAGAGTATCAGAGAATGGAAGAAATGAAAGGAACATTATCTGTTGGGGGCTAGAATGACCTTGTCCCCTTGAAGAATAAGCCTTGTTTGTCAGTAACAAAGGGCAAGGCCACAGCCAAGGAAAACAAACAAATCCCTAGGTCCAGGGGTCTTGGCTGCAGGAACTTGTTGATAAGCATTGAGGCCCCTGTGTGTGAGCTCTGTAAACATCAGCTAAAGGTCCGGGTATATCCTGTTGATATGCATTGATATAATGACCAAGCATTGAGCATGCATGTATACAGGAAAGGCTTCTGCTATTTGTCAAGGACCTGTTGCTAGACCACTTGGGCTATGGGCAGAATTGTGCACTTTGTCTGAGGCTGAGCCAGGAGGGGAGGAAAGAGAGATATATAAGGGCAAACAGACAAAGGGAAGGGAGCGCCGCCATGTAAGACCCTGAATAAAGAGAAACTGCTGTTAACTGCAATCAGTGTCACAACTACTCTGTCCAATATGGAGATGCATGAGAATTGTTGAGGCAGTAAAGAGGATCAGGTAAGTATCTAAACCCACCTCCAGCATCAGCTGGTCTGATCTGGAAGAGAGAGCCCAACAATTATGAATTAATTAGCTAATCTAACCCCTCCTTTTTAGAGATGAAGAAGCTGAGACCTGAGTTTTGGAGTACCTGTTAAAATTCTATAAAGAGCTACTGGGTCTAGAACATCTAGACAAAACTAGACTTTGGAATCCTCATTTGCAGTCATCTTACCCTACACACTACTATACCATGTTTGCAAATATTTATATCTGTGTATATGTACACATACACACATATATATGAATATATGATTGCACTGTGTATTTCTATATAGTATATATAAAAGGAATACCACATGCACACGCACATCCACAGACATGAAAGCATATGAATATACAGATAGATACATTTATGTTTATTTTCAGAGAACATTTGTACTAGCTGAATTTTTTTTTTAAATTGCTACTGTGAGGTTTTTAAAAATAGGAAAAATCTCAAAAGTCTCAAAAGCATTTTAAAAATGATATTTTGGTGATTTATGTACAAATTATCCCAAACTACTTAGCTAAATTATTTCCTTAAATTACCTGTGATTCAAAAAAGTTAACTGAAAACATTTTTGCAAAAGGGTTTTTGAAGTTTCAATAGCTCTTAGGTGTTTGAAATTCATTTGGAGTTGGCTGATACATAATAAGAGTTCACTCTGTTTCCATCAAACTGATACTTAGGACCAGGATTTCAACCAAATCTTTCATCTCAAGGGCTTAAAATTCCTTGAAGTATAAATTAGATATTATTTGCCTATATCCCTCTTTATAACAGTGCATGTCAGTGAAAAGGAGAATTGAAATATTGAAATCATGTGATATCTTCATGATATTTAGGGGAACCAGGGACAAATCAAACGATTTATTATTTAATTGTTGAAAATGTTCCTACATGTGGAAGACCAAAAAAAAATTTTTTTTTGATTTGGGGGCCTTTTCTTATGACTTCTCTCATCCCAGCATTGTTTATGATATTTCCTTCTGTCTTCACTCCAGGGACTAAATGTAATGTCTACCTTTCTATCAAAATCTGGTCCTGGAAGGAAAAAAAATACTGACAAAATTATTCATGCTAATACAATAGTATTTGTTCTTTAAGCAGACATAATGCAATGATTGCAAAAATAGGGAAATTTCAGGAATAAACAATCTAGTTTGGGAAATGTGAATATAGGGAATTTTCATGACAATCCTAAAGCCACATTATGAAAATGACTTATTTGGTCTTTTAGTTTTAGTATTGATTAAGATCTTTCTTACAAAGTATTGGATTTGTCATAATTTTTTGTTAAGAGGTTGATGATATTTTTAATTATCAATCTTTTAAAGTCATAATTGGCTGTTGTTTTGCTCAAAATTAAAAGACCTGCTTTCTTACAAAATATTAATTAATATTATTTTTGTAGCACACATACTTTAGATTTACTCTCCCACCCCCAACTTACACAGACAAACTGTTGGTACAATTCTGCCATAAGGCTTTAGAGGTATCTTAGAAGGTGGTACTATTATTGGCATAATGGAATGAACAAGAACAGTTTTCTTTCTAATGCTCTAGTTCATGAGGTTCTACCAGTATGTCTTTCCATTGATTAAAAGTTGATATCAATTACCCAAACAGATTTAATTAAGTTTTAATTATAAGAATATGGCCTATTTTCCAAAAAGTTCAGAAAGTTCATGGGAAAATGGGCTTAAGGCTGAAGGATACATATTGCCAAAAAGAGAACCCATAGCTCCTGGAAGTTATTTTACTCAAATTCTCAAAATGTCCAACTTATACATGGGATAGTCCACCTCTTAGAGAATTTTGAATCTCACTTTAATTATTACATCTGGTAAATCCTCTGCTATTAGTACAGAGTATTCCATAAGGTAGTCCAAGAATACCACAAGGATGCTGATAATAAGTCCCAAACCTTTTAAAATGCATAAATTATTCCCCGGGTCAAATGTCTGTGTAGGTGAAAGATTTGAGGCATCAGTAGGCCAAAGTTTTTTTTTTGTTGTTTTTGTTTTTTTTTTTTTTTTTTTTTTTTTTTCCCACTCACTCCCAAGCAATTTTTTCTAAAGTGCTTGCTTGGAGGTTTTCACCACTCACTAAGCTTTGAGATATCTGAATCCCTCTAAATATGTCTCTTTGCAATTTCTGCTCCTAACCCCTGAGTCTGTCTTCTGCTCAAATCAAACAAGTGTGATAATACTTCTATCTTTAGGCCAATACTGAAACATACCAATCATGCCACATCTGATTTTTCTTTTCTCCGGAATAATCATCCCCACTGCCTTCAGTAGATCTTTATATGAAAAGAATTTATGACCTTTCACCATTTTGTCAGGCCTTTATGAATTCTTTCCAGGTTTATCAATGTAAAGTTTAAATTATGCTGCCAAGAACTGAGCATAATATTCTAAATAAAATCCAATGATGTTTAAATATAGTAAGACTATGGCCTTCGAATTCTTAAAAACTATGCCTTTCAATGCAGCCCAAAATCACATTAACTTTTTTAGTTGACTCATCAGATTGATAACATTTAATTTGGGGGACAGAGCCAAGATGGTGAAGACACAACTCTCTGTGACTTCCTCTGACCTCTCAAACAAACAAAAGAACCTCTAAACTGGTTCTGGAGTCAAAGCTCCTACAAATATTTGGACTACAACAAATTCCTAGAAGAAGCTACCTTGGAAGAGCTGCAGAGTAGGGCTGTTTCAGTCAGGCAGGGGTCGCTCAGTTTGCCAAGCTCAAAAGGCAGTTCCCAGAGAGGGCAGGAAGCCAGGCTGGAATCAGTGTGGCAGATTCTGAGCACCTGAGAAATTTCTGTGAGGCTCTTGGGCCACCCTGCCCTCCTTGCGGGCAGATGCTTTGGCAGATCTGCCTTTTGTAAAAGGTAGATTGTAAACCACTGAGAAAAAAGGACCTAGCCTGGATAGCCCAGCATTAGAAGTCAATCAACCAAACTGCCCCACGGCAAATTAAAGCAGTGGTCTGCTCCTCTGCTTTAAACAGACCTCAAGCTTTAAAAAAAATGAATAAAAAAAAAGAAAAGAACTCTCACCATAGACAGATTTTATGGAGAGAGAGAAGGGCAGACATCAAATCCTGAGGCTCATAAAGGTAAAGCAACTCCATAGGAAACCACAAAGGGTGACATGAATTGGTCCCCATTTTACAAGGCTTTCTTGGAAGATTGCATAAAGAGTCTCAAAAGAGAGTTAGAAGAAAAATAGGCAAATGAAACAAGATAATTGTAAAAAGGAATGGAAAAAGCATATAAATTCCAACAAGAGACATGAAAAAAGACACCAATTCACTGAAAAATAAAATTGGTGAAATGGAAAAATACTGCAATGAACAAAAAAATTAAATTGGCCAGTTACAAAAGGAGCTAAAAAAGGTAACTGAAGAAAATAATACATTAAAAATTAGAACTGAACAAATGGAAGTGAATGACTCAATAAGACTTCAAGAATCAGTCAAACAAAAACAAAAAAAAGAAAAAAATACAAGAAAATATGAAATATCTCCTAGGAAAAACAACTGACCTGGAAAATAGATCTAGGAGAGACAATCTAAGGATTATCGGACTTCCTGAAAGCCATGATGAAAAAAAGAACCTAGACTCTACCTTTGAGGAAAGCTTGAAAGAAAACTGCCCTGGTGTTTTATAATCGTTGAAAGAATATGCCAAACACCTCCTGAAAGAGACCCCAAAATTAAATCCCCAAGGAATATCATGGTTAAATTTCAGGACTATGACACCAAGGAAAAGGTATTGCAAGCAGCTCGAAAGAAACAATTCAAATACCAAGGAACTGTAATTAGAATCACACCAGATCTGTCAGGTTACATATTAAAGGATCAAAGGCCTTGAATCAGATATTCTGAAAGGCAAAGGAATTTGGGATTATAACCAAGAATAAGCTATCCAGCTAGAATGAGCATTATCTTCCAGGGAAGAAGATGGATATTTAATGATATAGGTGAATTTCACCTATTTCTAATGAAAATACCAGATCTGCACAAAAACAATTGACCTCCAAACACAGAACACAAGAGAAGCATAAAAAGGTAAAAAGGAAAAAAAAAAAACTCTTGAGAACTATATTTCTACTATGGGTATCCTTATTATTTTTTTTAGATATTACTTTTTAATTAAATAAATAAAACACTCCAATAAAACAAATCCAATAAAACACTTATAGTTTCAGAATATGAGCTTCAGAATAGGGAATATTTATGTTCTTATAATGATTTACCCAGTACAAAACAAATAATATGAACACAAAGCATGTTTGTTGAATTGACTTTAACTCACTATCCATGCAGTAGATTAAAATAAAGGATTTGGGGTTTCATAAGGATTACATTGGAAAATCACGAATAAAATATGCTTAATATTAAAACTCTACATAACTGAAGTGAACCATGGATCCCTTCCAATGGAGTTTTTGCTCACTTCCAGAAGGATGTTAGATGTAGTCCAGTAGGTCTATTGAGAGAAACTTTATGAAGCAGTGGGAAAAAAGGAACCCTGCCCCTATTTGATAATAGGCAAATTAGTTCACTTTCTTTCTTTTTTTTTAAATTAAAGCTTTTTATTTGTATAACATATGTATGGGTAGTTCCTCAATATTGATCTTTACAAAACTTTCCATTACAAATTTTAAGCCCAGTCCCCTCCCCTCCCCTAGTTGGCAGGAAGTCTACTACATGTTAATAATGTTGAAATATTTGACAAGGTGTGCAAGAAAAATCCTATCTACAAGAAAAAAAAAAAAAAGATCAGAGAAAGGAAACACAATGCAAGCAAATATCAATAGAGAGCATGAAAATGTTATGTTGTGGTCCATCTTTCATATCCCTCTCTCTGGACATATATGGTTTTCTTCACTGAACAATTGGAATTGGTTTGAGACAATTCTTTATTGCAGAGAGCCATGTCCATCAGAATTAATTATCATGTAATATTGCTGTTGCTGTGTATAATGATCTGCTAGTTCTGCTCATTTCACTCAGCATCAGTTCATTCAAGTCTCTCCAGGCCTCTCTGAAATCGTCCTGCTGGTCGTTTCTTACAAAGCAATAATATGCCATAACATTTATATACCATAATTTATTCAGCCACTCTCCAATTGATGGACATCCACTCAGTTTCCAGTTTCTAGCCACTACAAAAAGGGCTGCCACAAACATTCTTGCACATATTGGGCCTTTCCTTCCTTTATGATTTCTTTGGCATATAAGCCCAATAGAAATGCTGCTGGGTCAAAGGGTATGCACAGTTTGATAACTTTTTAAGCATAGTTCCAAATTGTTCTCCAGAATGGTTGGATCCGTTCACAGTTCCACCAACAATGCATCAGTGTCCCAGTTTTCCCACATCCCCACCAACATTCGTCATTATCTTTTCCTGTCATCTTAGCCAATCTGACAGGTATGTAGTGGTACTCCAGAGTTGTCTTAATTTGCATTTCTCTGATCAATAGTGATTTGGAGCACCTTTTCATATGACTAGAAATAGTTTTAATTTCATCATCTGAAAATTGTCTGTTCATATCCTTTGACCATTTAATTTTTGGAGAATGGCTTGAATTCTTATAAATATGAGACAATTCTCTATATATTTTAGAAATGAGGACTTTATCAGAACCCTTAAATGTAAAGATGATTTCCCAATTTATTGCTTCCCTCCTAATCTTGTCTGCATTGGTTTTGTTTGTACAAAAATTTTTTTAACTTAGTATAGTCAAAATTATCTATCTAGTGTTCAATTAAGAATTCCAATTCTTCTTTGGACATAAATTTATTCCATCTCCACAGGTCTGAGAGGTAAACTATCCTATGTTCCTCTAATTTACTTATAGTATTACTCTTTATATCCAAATCATGAACCCATTTAGATCTAATTTTGGTATGTGGCATTAGGTATGGGTCAAGCCCTAATTACTGAGTTGGTTTTATGAAAAAAACCAACAAAATTGATAAGCCTTTAGTTCATTTGATTAGAAAAAGGAAAGAGGAAAATCCAATTATTAGTCTCAAAAATGATAAGGGAGAACTTTCCACCAATGAAGAGGAAATTAGAGTAATAATTAGAAATTACTTTGTCCAACTTTATGCCAATACATTTGATAATCTATATGAAATGGAGGGATATTTACAAGATATAGATTGCCCAGGTTAACAGAAGAGGAAATAAATTATTTCAACACCCCCATTCTAGAAAAAGAAATAGAACCAGCTATTAATCAACTCCCTAATAAAAAATCTCCAGGGCCAGATTGATTTACACATGAATCCTACCAAACATTTGAGAAACAATTAATTCCAATACTACATAAACTATTTGAAAAAATAAGGAAAGAAGGTGTACTACCAAATTCCTTTTATGATACAGATCTGGTGCTGATAGCTATACCAGGTAGGGTGAAAACAGAAAAAGAAAATTATAGACAAATTTCCCTAATGAATATTGATGTCAGCAAACATTTGGTTTTTGACTGACTGGAGATACCTAGCAGACAAGAGAAAAATTAATTTAAAATACAAATTTATTTCTAAAATATTAGAGTTGATAGTGAAAGATTTCAATCTGCAATGTCCAATAAAATAAGTAAGAATAGTGAATTAAGTAGGCAGACAACTTTATAACATATTACATCCCAATATACTATATAATGAAATAGAAAAGACAAAGATTTGTATCTCACCTAGTTTAGACTAAGAACACGCAAAAGATGTTTGCAATAGAAAATATAAACTAAGAGATTCTCTTAATATTTCTAATATTATCTTGTGTTTTCAGCTTCCTTGTAAGGTTGATAAAATGTGAGGACTGTTCAATAAAACATCACCTTCCCATCAGACCTGCTCTATAAGAAGTATGCTATAAAGAAATCTTCTCTCAGATTGGAGAGAGTAACATCTGAGTTCTCAAATTTTGGAACTCTCAAATGTGGGCTTACTGACCAGGCAAATCTCCAAATTAGTGCTACCTAAGAAATTTGCTTTCTCTGGCAAGAAGGCTAGATGCCAAGATCATGCAGTTCTATACTCCTCCATCTTCTACACAGAAGACTGTGGTTCAACTTAATTATTCATGAATACTCTTTCTAGCCATGCATGGGTATGGGTATCCTTGTGATATGCTTCTG
Organism: Myrmecobius fasciatus; assembly: GCA_023553655.1. Classification (NCBI taxonomy): domain Eukaryota; kingdom Metazoa; phylum Chordata; class Mammalia; order Dasyuromorphia; family Myrmecobiidae; genus Myrmecobius; species Myrmecobius fasciatus. Next base: position 78,850 of record JAJPUD010006592.1, on the reverse strand, counting down.
TTCCCAATTGCCATCAATTGCCCTTGGGGAAGGAATGTATGCCTTTGCACATTTTTCGACTTTTTCTCCACTGGTATATCAGAACACAGCTTTTTTTTACCCCCAAAAATTATGTCTTCTGGAGAAAAATACAGAATCAGAGAAAACCTAAGCAATCAAACTATATAGGTGACTCATTTTACAGGTAATAGTCGAGATGACTGCCCAGAAAGGCATTTGTACCTTTGAGTCTTAGTCTGTCAGCCATCTTGGAGCTCCCTGTGCACTGTCATCAAGGTGCCAAGGAGTGTGCTCACACATATAGTGTGGTGATAGATGTTTCTCATCAAAGGACTCACACTTTATAATCTCATGGCATTCATTGGGAAAATTTTCAGGAAACTTCCCTGATGAACTCCCTTTACACAAGTTTCTGGAGACTAAGTAAAAACTTCATTACACCTACATGAACAGTGGGGTTGTCTTAATGAACACCCTAAATTAGGTGTTTTTTTTTTTAAGTTCGTCTAGATGATTTTCTGTTCAGTAAGAGAATTGATTCAATTCAGTCAATTGTTATCTTGTTCACTCAATTATCTCTTGTTTAAATGCTATTCTATGCTGTATGATTATCTCATGGCTAGAAATCATTTAAAAGCCAAAGACCATTTACTTAATTGTATAAACATTAGTGAATACAAAGCATTTCCCTATGCATTATGTGAGATATAAATATGTACATACATTTATACTTAATGTGTGTATGTGTGTGTGTATGTGTGTGGGTGTGGGTGTGGGTGTGGGCGTAAAATCCTCTCCCTCAAAGAATTTTCCATCTGTTTGTAGAGATAAAGGTCTGCATGAAAAAGCAACAAATGGTACACGGTGTGTCAAATAATTTATAGAGACAATAAATGTTGTAAGAATTAAAAGAAAGGGAAAAAAAAACAGTTGTAGACAGAGATTTCATAAAGGAGACATCTGAGATGTGTCTAGTTGGTTAAATCTAGAGATGTGCCTTGAATGAGAGACTGAAAGAAGGAAGGAAGTTTCTTTCCTTCAATTCAAATAAAAAAAATGTTGGATTGAGAGAAAAATACAATTGGAGAATAATAACAACTAGATAGGGATAAATGAAGACAAATGGTGGCAGATCCAGTTAACATACTTGTGTCACTTAGTCGTCATTTAGGGTAAGGTATAGTCCCACACTAATAGGGAATACATACTGCTAGGAAGTGTCAGAAGTGGGATTTAAACCCAGATTTTCCTGATTCCAAATCTATTATGTGCCAGACACTGTGTCAACTGCTGAGGCTACAAAGACAGAAATGAAGAAATCTCTTTTCTCAAGGAGTTTATATTTTGTTGGGGAATCCATATGTGCATATGTTTGTACAATATGTATATAATAAAAATATGTCCATTTTGAAGGAAAAGTACTGGCAGTTGGGGATCAACAAAGACTTCTGAGATAATGTAGGATTAAAATATAGAGGTCCTTATTCATAGTCCACTACTATTTTTTTTCCTGATATATCAAAAGCAGATTAGGACTTTAATCCATTTATTTAATGTATAATGTAAAATGTAATTATATAATTATATATTTAATGTATTTAATTTAAATTATGATTTGAACTCAGGAAGATGAATATTTGAATTTTAAAAAATAAGCTTCTTGACTTCGGGCCTACCATTCTACCCATTGTACCACCCAGGTGTTTCACAAAGTGAGGATACTGATATTTGTTCTATCTATCTTTGAGAATTATTGGGAGAAAAATGTTTTGTAATCCTTAAAGTGCTATAGAAACATGAGTTATTATGATTATACCTTACACTGTAGCCTTATAGTTAATGAAAATAGGAATAGGGCCTTAGCAGGGAAGCAGGTAATTTAAGTAAGTTTCAACTTCACACTTAAAGAGTGGGAACATTAATTTCTGAACAAATTGCCTATATATTCACCATGTATCTTGAGTTACTAATACAAACATTCATTGGCCGTATATTAATGGAGACAAAATATTTTTGGCTGAAATTTATAATTTATTTCAATTGGAGGACATTCAGAGAACACAGTCCTTAAATAGAATATATTAAATACATGTTCTTCAGTCTGAATATAGTAAATGCTCATTTATCCAGTGGTCAGACTTCCATTATCTTAACTGCAGGTAACCAGGGAACTGGGAATAAGCAATAAAAGGCCTTCCTAAGGAAGTCACTTAACTCTGTAAACCTCAGTATTCTCGCATGTAAAATGAATTAGAGAAGGAAATGACAAAGTACTCCATGATCTTTGCTATTATCATCTCAAATGGAATCCCAAAGAGTTGAATACAACTGAAGCAACTGAACATCAAAATCACCTCCATTTTGTAGATACAAAGCTTAAAACTCAGGAGCTCTCCTAATATCACTTAATAGTAAATGTCAAAGTCTATGTTCAAATTTGCATCTACTAATTCCAGCAAAGTCCACCACATTCTTCTTATTCTACAAATACAATACCCTGACAAAAATACCTAGCACAAAGTCTATGTACTCCTCTGTACTTAGTAACCCATATGGATATTTATATTTTCTGAGCTGGGACCTACATTTTCTAAAGTGAGAAAAATTTCTATTATGAAAACTGAGTCCATAGATGTAAATCAACAGTTCACTAGTAACTTCTAGTGACAGTCATGGATTTACAGTTGGAAGGGACCTGAGAAATCATTAAAATACAACCCTTCTTATTTTATAGATAAAGAATGTAAAGCAGAGAGCTTTTAAGGGACTTGTTTAAGTTTATATGGCAAAAATACTGAAATCAGAATTTGAACTCAGATTCAAAGACAAGGATATTATTTCTTCGACTTTTTAATCCTGCCTCCTTTTTAGAGAGTTGACTTGGGCAACAAGAAGTTAAATAATTTGCACATGGTCACAGAGCTGGTTGCTATTAGATGTAACATTCCAGTCCAAGGTTTTTTTGAGTGTAAGGCCAGCCAGATCTAATAGAGTATATGTCATTATAAGCAGGATAAAAAGCCATGGAACATAGACAAAGGAACTATCACAGCATGAAAATCTAGGGTCTTTCAGTAATGGGGAAAATGCTTTACCATCAGAATTTATGTGCAAAAAGTTTCTATATATCAATCAATCAATATCAGTGAAGAATTGTGCTAGATGCCAATGACCAAAAGAGGAAAAAAAGGAAGAAAACCCTTTTCTCAAAAAAGCACACAATCTCTAGTATAACACAGTTCACATGCATATATGTATGTACGTAAAGAAATGTACAGAATAGATACAAAATAAATACAAAGTAGTTAAATACAAGTAATATAGAAGAAATTAGCAGTTGCAGAGATGAGAAAAGTCTTTGCAGAGAAGTTGGACATTTAAGTTAAAACTTGAAGGAAGTCAAGATATTTAATGAGACCAAGGAGAGGGAGTGCATTTCAAACATAGAAGATGATACTTTTAAAGGCAGGAGATGGAGAACCATGTATAAATAGCAGAGAGGAGACAATTGTAGCTTGTCTACATGCAGAGTTCAGGAAGAGGAGTAATGATTAAGACAAAAAGGGAAGGGATAAGTTTGGGAAGGGCTTTAAAAATTCAACAAAGTTGTCCATTCTGAGAAACCTGGTAGAATCCTAGCAGAAATAGGGAACCCCTAGGGTTTATTCAGTGAGGAAGTAGCATAGTCCAATTTGTTTGGAAGGATCACTTTGGCAGAAGTGTATAGGACTAATTAGAAGGAGGAAAACTGAGGGTGAAAAAGCTCATCTACTTATTATTTCCTGCCTTCTCCAATACAATAATATTATATCTGTTCTATTTGTTAAAGAATAGATGAGGTACTCTGGAGCTGATCATAGAAGGGACCTGAGAAATCATTAAAATACAACCCATAGAAACCATAGATAAATTCAGGAGTAGGAGAAAACACTGCTATGCTGTTTTAGTCATACTGGCATGATTACATTGCTTCAGAATCTATATGCTGCTCATTTTTTATTCAACCTCTTTTGGACTTTGTCCCAATATATGCTTGTAAGGATATATTCCCTGATACTAAGTACTTATTTGAAGCAAGTCCTTGACTGAGAACTTATCTGTCTATCTCTCTCTCTCTCTTTCTCTTACACACACATACACTCCCCCCCACACACACACCAGAATTTATAAGAAATTGGCTGTCTCTTACAATCCCATGTTGTTGTACTTTTCTAATTTCAGGGGTTCTTATATTATGAAAATCAAAGAGAAATCAATCAAGTATAAAATCTCAGTGAATTCTCTAAGCCATGGTTTTCCTTATGGGCTGACCAAGATTTTGCTGTTTCAGAAGGGAAAAAAGGATAAAAAAATTACATGTATATTCACATCACTAACTTTAATTGTTTGTTTCCTTGACTGTATTGAAATAAGAGGTAACGAGTTCTTCATTGTTCACTAATTGTGTTCTAAAGAGAACTCTCAGCCAGCTAACTGTAAATTGTTGGCTTACTGTAATGTTTGCTATTTTAGTGCAAATAGTCACAAATACATCTGTTCTCACATAAAGTAAAATGCTTCTATTATGAAAATACGCTAATGTAGTGAGCAATAAAAAATAACTCTGATGTCTTCAGTTGATTAGAATTTGGTAGGTTGTAGGAAATGCATTTGATTATATCTTAAATGCATGCATATGCATGTGCGGGCACACACACACCAAAAAGTAACAAAGAATTTGCCTCCTACAAAGAACTCAACATAAAGGAGGGCTTATTACAGCTAATACAATTGAAATCTAAAGTAATTTTTACTTGAGAAAGATATGAAATCTAAATCCCATCACATTAATGTTATGATATGGAGTGACAAATCCCATAGTATTCAAGTATACTTAGTTCTGACAACTGCTAAAAGGAGGAGGAGGATGATGATGATGATGATGATGATGATGAAGATGATGAAGATGGTGGTGGTGGTGATCATAATCAAGAAGAAAAACTAAAAAGGTTAAAGATAACATTAGATTTTTTTTGCTTGAATTTGAAGTTTCATCATGTATATATATAAAGTATAAAGTTTTAAACTTAGAATGACTTATCTTTTTCCTGTTCAAAGTTATAAATTTAGTAATCTGGATAAAACCTCCTCAGATTAATGACGTTTTCTTTGTTCTTTAAATGATGAATCATAGGTCATCAGCTTTCCATTGGACTATGTGCATACACAAATGTATAAATACATGAATACAAAGGCAGAAAAATAAGTCATTACTATTTTTTTTCTTTAGCCTTAAGAGAACTAAAGACTCCTCTTAAAGTCCTAGAGACAATGAATTTTATTGATTGAGGTAAAGATATTATATAAAGTGAGTAAACATTTTTTAAGGATCCAATTCTTACTAGAAATCATTGCTATTTAATTTTATCTTCTGAAATTGATAAAAAATAAAATTAGTTATATTTAAAATCTCATATATTTGGCATAGTAGATAAATAATCTTTGCTATTAACATGTTATTGATTTAAAAATGTAAGTAACTTTTAAAAATCATCTAATTCAATAACCCCATTTTACAGAAAGAAATTTAAATCTTAAACATTGGTAGTTACTGGCCTGAGATTATCTTGCTAGTAAGCAGTAAAGCTTGAATTAAAAGACAGAAATTCTGATTTCAAATCCATTGTTCTTTCTGGTGTACTTTACCACATGTAATATTCATTGGGACAAATATATTTTCCCTCTCCTACCTTTTCTTTTGAGTCTCCAGTTTTCACTTCTGCATTCTCATTCTCATTCTGGAAGTTTTTCTTTTGTTTGTTTGTTTTCTTACTGCCATTTCCATTGAGTATGTCAATGAGGGGGGCAGAGCCAAGATAGCAAAGAGTAGGCAGATCTTTGTCTGAGCTCTTCCTAGCTTCCCTCAGATAAACACCAGATCAAGCGTCTGACCTGATTTTGGAGTGCCTGAACACAAAAATATTTAGAATGTAACACATTTCCAACAGAAGATATTTTGGACAAACTTAAGAAAAGGTCTGTTCCAATCAGGTATAGGGGAGGTGGCTGATCACAGACACAGCATATTGGGGAATTGTACCAGTAGTCTCAACCAAAATATGCCAGCATTGGCTACTCTGTCTTGGTTTAGAAACCAGTGGATTAGCAGATTAGCTGTGAAACATTCAACACAACTACAAAGGCAAATAGTAAATTCCTGAAACCCAGAATCACAGGGACTTGACCATGCCCACCCAGCACAGGAAGGAAGACAGCAACATTGAACACAATGCAGCTTGAAGCTACTATCCCTATAGAGGAAGTTTGTGACAATCTCCTTATTGCCTTAAGAATAGACATCAATCTTTTGAAAATGAGTACAAAAGCAAAAAGAACTCTGATCATAGGTACCTTTTATAGAGAGAGAGAAGAACAAACTTCAAAACTTGAGGATACTAAATTCAAATCATCTTCAGATAAAACCCCAAAAGATGGCATGAGTTGATCTTTATCTCACAAGACTCTCTTGGAAGAATTCAAAAAGTATCTTAAAAGAAAATTTGAAGAAAAAGAAGAAATGAAATGCAAACTTGGCAGGAGTTTGGAAAAGGAAAAACAGAAATTATCTGAAGAAAATTCCTTTAAATAGATTTAAAGAAATGGAAAACCATATAACTCCTTAGAAAATAGATTTGACAACATGGAAAAAGAAACCAATTCATTGAGAAATGGAATATGTAAAATGGAAAAAAAAAACTAATGAACAAAACTACTCATTTTAAAGTTCAATTGGCCAAATGCAAAAAAAAAGATAAATAAAACTAAGTGAAGAAAATAATTCACAAAAAAAATAGAATTGAACAAATGGAACTTAATAACTTAATGGGACATCAAGAATCAATCAAGCAAAACCAAAAAAGTGAAAAAATAGAAGGAAATCAAACATACCTCATTGAAAAAAAATGACCTGATTAATAGATTTAGGATAAACTACTAAGAATGATCAGACTTCCTGAAAAATCATGATTTAAAAAAGAGCCTAGAGACCATCATTCAAAAAATCATCAATAAAAATTGCCCTGATGTCTTGGCACTAGAGGGTAAAATAGCCATTGAAAGAATTCACCAATCACCACCTGAAACAGACCCCATAATGAAAACTCCAAGGAATACCTAAATTTCAGAATTATCAGATCAAAGAGAAAAATTATTGCAAGCGCCCAGAAATAAACAATTCAAATATTGGAGAGCCACAATCAGGATTACCCAGGATCTAGCAGCTTCAACTTTAAAGAATCAAAGGAATTGGAATATAATATACTTTTCTATTAAAAATTTGTATTTGCAAAACATATGTATGGGTAATTCTTCAACATTAACCCTTACAAAGCTGTCTGTTACAAATTTTCCCCCCTACTCCCCACCCCTCCTCTAGATAGCAGGAAATTCACTATATGTTAATTATGTTAAAATACTTGACAAATCAAATATATGTATACATATTTCCACACTTATTGTTGTGCAAGAAAAATCATATCTAAAAGAAAAAAAAATCAGAGAAAGGAAACACAGTGCAAGCAAACATCAATAGAGAGCATGAAAATGTTATGTTGTGGTCCACATTTCATATCCCTCTCTCTGGGTGTATATGGTTTTCTTCACTGAACAATTGGAACTGGTTTGAAACATTTCATTGTTGAAGAGAACCATGCCCATCAGAAGTGACCATCATATAGTATTGTTGTTGCCATGTATAATGATCTCCTGGTTTTGCTCATTTCACTCAGCATCAGTCCATGAAAGTCTCTCCAGGCCTCTCTGAAATCATCCTTGTGGTCATTTCTAATAGAACAATAATATGGAATATAATATTCTGAAGGTCAAAGAAGCATGGATAGTAGTCAAGAATCAACTATCCAGGAAAACTAAGCATTATCTTTCAGGGAAAAAGATGAACATACAATGAAACAAGTGTATTTCATTTATTTATGATGAAAAGACCACAGCTGAACAGAAAATTTTGTTTTCAAATATAGAACTAAAGCAAAGCATTAAAAAAAAAACAACTGTTTATTTTAAAAGTTAAAAAGTTGACATCCCTATAAGGGAATATGATATATTTAACTCTTAAGAACTATATCTCTGATATAGGTATACTTAGAGGATGTAGGTATAGCCTGATTTTGTTTTGATGATACACAAAAAGAAACTAGAGATTGTACTGGAAGAAGAGGAAAGGGGAGGTAAAAGAGGCAAATTACATCTCATGGAAAAGCCAAAAAGAGCTATTATAATTGAGAGAAAGAAGGGAAGGGGATGAGGATTATGTGAACCTTACTGTCATTGGATTTGGCTCAAAGAGAGAATATCAGACATATTTAGCTCACAGAGAAACTTGTCTCACCCTATAGAAAAATAGGAGGAAAAAAAAGGGGGGGAAAAGGGGAAGGCTAATAGGATAATTGAAGTAGAAGGGGAAAGGGATAAGAAAGAGGGAAGAGCTGTAAAAGGAGAAGGCTGTTTGTGGGAGGTTGTGGTCACAAGGAAAACAATGGGAAGGAGGGAAAGGGAAAAGGAAAGAAAAAAGTATAACTTGAGGAACATAAAATGGAAGGAAATACAGACTAATAATTTTAACTGGTAATATGAATGGGATGAATTCTCTCATAAACTGGAAGCAAATAGTAGGCAAGATTAAAAGCCATAATCTTACAATATGGTTTTTACAAGAAATATATTTAAAGCAGAATGATACATACAAAATAAAGGTAAAAGGCTGGAGCAGAATATATTTTGCTTTAGCTAAAGTAAAAATAGCAGGAGTAGCAATCCTGATCTTAGAACAAGCAAAAGGAAAAAGTAAATCTAATCAAAAGAGATAAGGAATGAAACTACATTTTGCTAAAGGATACCATAGATAACAAATTAATATCAATACTAAACATATATGTACAAAGTGGTATAGCATCCAAATTCCTAGAGGAAAAGTAAAGCAAGCTACAATAAGAAATATGGCAAAACTATACTGGGCAGTTCTCAACCTTGCTCTATCAGAACTAGATAAATTGAACCACAAAATAAACAATAAAGAAGTTAAGGAGGTAAATAGAATTTTATAAAAGTTAGGCAAGATAAATTTTTGGAGAAAATTGAATGGTGACAGAAAGGAATGTATTTTTTCTCAGTGGTACAATATGGTAAATTAACCATATATTAGAGCATAAAAATCTCAAAATCAAATGCAAAAAGGCAGAAATAGTAAACACATCTTTTTTAGATCATGATGCAATAAAAATTGTGTAATATAAAAGACCAGGGAAAATAGACCAAAAATTAATTGGAAACAATAATCTAATTCTAAAAAATGAGTAGGTAAAACAACAAATCATAATCAAAATTGATAATATCAACTAAAATGTTGACAATAATGAGACAACATAGCAAAATGTATGGCATGCAGCCAATGAAGTTCTTAGTGGAAGTTTTATATGTCTATGTGGTTACTTGCATGAAATAGAGAAAGAGAAGCTAAATGAATTGGGCATGCAACTAAAAAAAACATGAAAAAGAACAAACTAAAAACTCCCAATTAAATACCAAATTTGAAATTCTGTAAATAAAATGGAAGATTAATAAAATTGAGAGGAAGAAAAGTATTTAACTAATAAACAAAAATAAGAGTTGGTTCTATGAAAAAAATCAACAAAACAGATAAACTTTTAGTTAATTTCATTAGAAAAAGGAAAGAACAAAATGTTAGTATTAAAAATGAAAAGGGTGAATGTTCCACCAATGAATAGGAAATTGGATCAATAATTAAGAGCTATTTTACCCAACTGTATAGTAATAAATCTGATAGTGTAAGTGAAATGGATGAGTACATACAAAAATATGGATTGCCCAGATTAAGGGAGGAGGAAATAAATTAGTTAAATAGTCCCATTGTAGAAAAAGAACTTGAACAAAATATTAATCAATGCCCTAAGAATAAATCTCCTTGACCAGATGAATTTACATGTGAATTCTACCAAACAGCTAAAGAACAATTAATTCCAATACTATACAAACTATTTGGAAAAATAGGGATAGAAGGAATCCTATCCAAAATCTTTTATGACACAAATATGCTGATATATAAGCCAGATAGGGTCAAAACAGAGAAAGAAAATTGTAAAGCAATTTCCCTAATGAATATTGATGCAAAAAGTCTTAAATAAAATATTAGCAAAGAGATTACAGTAAACTATCATCAGTACCATAATACACCATGACCACATAGTATTTATACTAGTTGTGCAGGGCTGGTTCAATACTAGGAACACTATTAGTAAAATTGGCTATATCCATAACCAAACTAACAGAAATCATATGATCATCTCAATAGATGAAAAAAAGCATCTGACAAAATCCAATACCCATTCCTATTAAAAACACTAAAGAGTACAAGAATAAATGGAGCTTCCATTAAAATGACCAGTAGCATCTGTTTAAAATGATCAGCAAGTATCATATGTACTGGGGATAAACTGGAATCATTTCCAATAAGATTAGGGGTGAAACAAGCTTGCCTACTATCACCATTACTATTCAATATTGCATTAATAATGTTAGCTTTAGCAGTAAGAGAAGAAAAAGAAATTAAAGGAATTACAGTAGGTAATGAGGAAACCAAATTATCATTCTTTACAAATAATATGATGATATACTTAGAGAATCGTAAAGAATCAATTAAAAAACTACTATAAATAATTCAGAATTTTAGCATAGTTGCAGGATACAAAATAAACCCATATAAATCATCAGCATTTTTATATGCTATCTACAAAATCCAAGAGCAAGTGATACAAAGAGATTAAATTAACCATGCATTACATGGTCGGGAATGTACAGGTTAAGGCAAAGTCATGAACTCTATGAACACAATTATAAAATAATTTCCACATGAATAAAATCAGATCTAATCAACTGGAAAAATATCAACTGCTCATGGTTAAGTCAAGCTAATATAATAAAAAATGATAATACTACCTAAATTAATCTATGTATTAAGTGCCACACCAATCAAACTCTCAAGAAATTATTTTAGAGAGCTAGAAGAAAACGTTCATATGGAAGAAAAAAACTTCAAGAATTTCAAGGGAATTGATGAAAAATGCAAATGATGGTGGCCTAGTTATAACAGACCTAAAACTATATTATAAAGCAGCAGTCATCAAAACCATTGGGTACTAGCTAAGAAATAGAATAAATCAATCAGTGAAATAGGTTAGATTCACAAGGTTATAGTAATCTAGTATTTGACAATCCAAAGACCCCAGATTTGGAGATAAGAACTCCCTATTTGACAGAAATTGTTGGGAAAATTTGAAATTAGTATGGCAGAAACTAAACATTGACCCATACCTAAGACCCTAAACCAAGTTTAGATCAAATGGGTTCATGATTTAGACATAAAGAGTGATAGTATAAGCAAATTAGAAGAACAAAGGATAATCTATCTCTCAGATCTGTGGAGAAGAAAGGAATTTGTGACCAAAGAAGAACCTAGAGCACAATATGAAATGCAAAATTGATCATTTTGATTACATTAAGTTACAAATACAAAAAAAAATGATTACATTAAGGTACAAATGAAACCAATGCAGATAAGATTAGAAGAGAAGTAATAAACTGGGAATTATTTTTTTTACATCCAAGAGTTCTAATAAAGGCCTCATTTCTAAAATATATAGAGAATTGGCTTAAATTTATAAGAATACAATCTATTCTCTAATAGTCAAAAGATATGAACAGATAATTTTCAGATGAAGAAAATAAATCTATTGTAATCATATAAAAAATGCTCTAAATTATTATTGATCAGAGAAATGCAAATTAGAACAACTCTAGGGTGCCACTTCACATCTCACAGATTGACTAAGATGACAGGAAAAGATAATGATGAATGTTGGAGGGGATGTGGGAAACCTGGAACATTAATACATTTTTGGTAAAATTATGAACTGATCCAATCATTCTGGAAAGCAATGTGGAACTATTCCCAAAAGGTTATAAAAGTGTGTATACTCTTTGATCCAGCAGTGTTTCTGCTGGTCCTGTATCCGAAACAGATGATAAAGAATGGAAAAAGACTTATGTGTGCAAAAATCTTTGTAGCAGCCCTTTTTATAGTGTCAAAAAACTGAAAATTAAGCGGATGCTCATCAGTTGGATAATGAATAAATTATGGTACATGAATGTTATAGAATATTATTGTTTTGTAAGAAAAGATCAGCAGGATGATTTCAGAAAGCAAGACTCGCATGAAGTGATGCTAAGTGAACTACATAGAACCAGGAGAAAATTGTACACAGCAATAGCAAGATTATACAATGAACTATTCTTTTGGAAGTGGCTATTTTCAACAGTGAGGTGATTTAGACCAGTTCCAATGATCTTGTGATGAAGAGAGCCATCTGCATCCAGAGAGAGGACTATGGGGACTGAATGTGCGTCAGAACCTGGTATTTTCACCTTTTTATTGTTGTTTGCATTTTTTTCAGTTTTTTTCCCTTTTTATCTGATTTTTCTTGAGCACCATGATCATTGTGGAAATACATATAAAAGAATTGCACATTTAACATATTGGATTTCTTGCCGTCTATGGGAGAGGTTGGGAGAAAGGAAAAGAAAAAAAAATGGAACATAAAGTTTTGCAAAACTGAATGTTGAAAATTATCTATGCATATGTTTTGAAATAAAAAGCTTTATTTAAAAAACATTAAAAAAAATAAAGCATAAAACTTAAAAAAAATAAACAATCAACCAAAAAAAAAAAAAGAACTGAAGTACTTAGTTTGTACTACTATATACATCATCCAGCACCCTGCATATTTTTCTTCATTGCATCTCTATGTATCTAACTTGGTCTTTGTGTAATAGTTAATGAAAGTTCATTGAATCAGTGGTGAATTGCCCTGATTGTAATATTGCATAATTGTGTTAGCAAAAGATTATGATATTACACCCACGTGCTTTACACTAGAACATTTACCTTCTCCAAGCTATAAATTCTTTCAAAATTGCACCTTTAGGTAGCTTTTAAAAATTATTTCTGTAACAACAATATTGACAATGGGCTTATTAAAGTGTAATTTATAATAAAAAAAATAAAATAAAGAGAAAGGCAATATGATCTTCTCACCTTAGAACATCCCTCCACCCATTCAACTCCATTCTCTTACGCATGAGTTTCTCCAAGCATCCTCTCCAGCTCTGCTTCTGAATCTCTGGATTTCACTATCATATTTCTATTCAATGGATACTTATATCCCTACCTCCTTTTCAACATTTTCAGTTTGGTTTCATGTATTGCTTTACCCCATTTGAATATAAGTTCCTTGAGAGTATATTGATTCTCCTTCAAAGATTATAATTTTTCAGTTCCTCAACCTTCTTAGCTCTCAAGAGTATTCCTCCATCTCACCTCAGCCAAACATAAAGATGGTCATACACTCTATAATCCATTCAAAGTAACTTTAGTGTTCAAGAATTCAGAAATCACATTATCTGCAAAAATCTATTTACTTTTCTCTTTTCACTTTACTTTCTTTTATATAATCCCACTCACCATTTTCAATTCCTGGGCTTTTCAATTCTCTCCCAGGTTATCTGCCCTGAAATATTAATTCACTCTCTTCTCCATACCCTAATATATTGGTGAACCAATTCAACTTTATACTGTCTTCCTCTTCAAAATTTAAAGCTCCTAAATTATGTCATCCATAATGCCAAGCCTAGCTTCAGTCTTGGATCACCCTCATGATTTCTTACCTTGGCACATACGTATGTGCTGCTGAATTAAGGTGGACAAAATCACACAGCTATTTTACTGAGTCCACTAAAAATCTGTTACATGGTCTCAAGTAGGCCCATATTGCTGCCAAGCAATCCTACAATACTTCCGTAATCAGCTCACTATCCCAGTTTCCACAGCAATTTCTCTAAATATTTTCATCCCTCAAAGTTTTGAAGGTATGATCAATTATGATAGATATAGCTCCTTTCAACAATACAGTGATCCAAGACATTTCCAATAGACTTGGGATGAAAAATGTTATCTGCATCTAGAGAAAGATATATGGAGACTGAGTGAGAATCGAATCATTACATTTTCACCTTTGTTTATTTGCTTTTTTCTTTCTCTTATTTTCCCCTTTTGTTTTGATTTCTTTTTCACATCAAGACATATGCAAATACTTTTAAAATGATCAGGTTGCTTGCTGTCTTGGGAAAGGGGAAATAATTTAGGTAAAGAGGAACAATGACTGGAATTCAAAATCTTACAAAAAAATGAAGTTTGAATAAATAGTATTGGGGGTGGCTTTCATGGTTCCTTTTCCCACTCTTTTAGCTGAGAGCCTTACTTCATATTCTACAGGAAAAAAAATGAGACTATTTACCATATAATCCCGTTTTCCCATATTTTTTTTGATCCCCTATCACTCAGATGCTTTTTACCAATGTCTCCTTCACCTTTGTCTTAATCCTAACTAGGACTAACCTTTCTACTTTTTTCAATTGATCCCATTCTATTCTATTTCCTCCAACATATTGCTTTCTCTGCCACTCCCAATCTTTCACTTATTTTCAATCTCTCCCTGGCTGCTTTCATACTGTCTGTAAACTTGGCCATAAAAAGCCAAACAAACAAACCAAACCAAACCAAAACAAAACAAAACAAAACAAAACAAATCAAAAACCCTCTTACTTGATCCTTACAACCCTGCTAATTATCATTCTATTTTTCTCCTACACTTTGTAGCTAAAGTCCTCAGAAATACTATTAACAATAATTGTTGATTCTATCTCTCCTCTCCCTCTCTTCTTAAATCCTGGAACAAGGGCTTCCAACCTTATCCTTTCATCAAAACTGCTCTCTCCAGAGTTACCAGTGATTTTCTAATTGTGAATTCTGGTGGCTTTTTCTTAAATCTCATTCTCCTTCATTTTTATTCTGCCTTTGCCCCTATTAATTTCTCCTCCTTTATACTCTCTTTGCCCTGATTTTTCAGGACACCACTTTCCCTTGGTTTTCTCCTACCTACTTGTCTGAATGGTCCTTCTTCATGTATTTTTTTTAAATTTTATTTGCATAACATATGTGTGGGTAATTCTTCAACAATAACCCTTACATAACTTTCCATTACAAATTTTCCCCCCCAACCCCCACCCCTCCCCTAGATGGCAGGATATCCACTACATGTTAATTATGTTAAAATATTGGCAAATCGAATATATGTATACATATTTCCAAACTTATCATTGTTGTGCAAGAAAAATCTTACCTACACAAAAGATATATCAGATAAAGGAAACACAATGTAAGCAAACATCAATCAAGGAGTATGAGAATGTTATGTTGTGGTCCACATTTCACACCCCTCTCTCTGGGTGTATATGGCTTTCTTCAGTGAACAATTGGAGGTGGTTTGAAACATTTCATTATTGAAGAGAGCCATGTCGATCAGAATTGATCGTCATATAGTACTGTTGTTGCCGTGTATAATGATCTCCTGGTTCTGCTCATTTCACTCAGCATCAGTTCATGTAAGTCTCTCCAGGCCTCTCTGAAATCATCTTGCTGGTCATTTCTTGCAAAACAATAATATTCCATAATATT
>JAJPUD010006592.1:45386-58210 GCA_023553655.1 Myrmecobius fasciatus | reverse complement strand
TTATTTCCTCTTCTGTTAACCTAGGCAATCCATATTTTTGTAAATATCCCTCCATTTCATTTACATTATCAAATTTATTGGCATAAAGTTGGGCAAAGAAACTCCTAATTATTACTTTAATTTCCTCTTCATTGGAGGAAAGTTCTCCCTTATCATTTTTGAGACTAATAATTTGATTTTCCTCTTTCCTTTTTCTAATCAAATTAACTAAATGCTTATCTATTTTGTTGGTTTTTTCATAAAACCAACTCTTACTTTTATTTATTAATTCAATAGTTTTCTTATTTTCAATTTTATTGATCTCTCCTTTAATTTTCAGAATTTCCAATTTGGTATTTAATTAAGGGTTTTTAATTTGGTCTTTTTCTAGCTTTTTTAATTGTAAGCCCAGTTCATTAATCTTCTCTTTCTCTGTTTTAGGCAAGTAAGCATCTAGAGATATAAAATTACCCCTTATAACCGCTTTAGCCGTGTCCCACAAATTTTGGTATGTTGTCTCATTGTTGTCATTCTCCTGGATGAAATTTTCGATTGTGTCTATAATTTGCTCTTTCACCCATTCGTTCTTCAGGATTAGATTATTTAATTTCCAAATAACTTGTGGTCTATTTTCTCCTGGCCTTATATTACATGTGAGTTTTATTGCATCATGATCTGAGAAGGATGCATTTACTATTTCTGCTTTTCTGCATTTGATTTTGAGGTTTTTATGCCCTAACACATGATCAATTTTTGTATAAGTTCCATGAACCCCTGAGAGAAAAGTATACTCCCTTCTATCACCATTCATTTTCCTCCAGAGATCTATCATACCTAACTTTTCTAGCCTTTTGTTAACCTCCCTAACTTCTTTCTTATTTATTTTGGAATTTGATTTATCTAATTCTGAGAGAGCAAGGTTGAGATCCCCCACTAGTATCGTTTGGCTGTCTATTTCTCCTTGCATCTCTCTTAACTTCTCCTCTAGCAATTTGGATGCTATACCATATGCTATACCATATATGTTAAGTATTGATACTGCTTCATTGTCTATGGAACCCTTTAGTAAAATGTAGTTTCCTTCCTTATCTCTTTTAATTAGATCTATTTTTGTTTTTACTTGATCCGAGATAAGGATTGCTACCCCTGCCTTTCTTTGTTCACCTGAAGCATAAAAGATTCTGCTCCAGCCCTTTACCTTCACTCTGTATGTATCTCTATGTTTTAGATGTGTTTCTTGTAAACAACATATTGTAGGATTCTGGCTTTTAATCCAGTCTGCTACCCGCTTCCGTTTTATGGGAGAGTTCATCCCATTCACATTCACAGTTAAAATAACTATATCTGTATTCCCTGCCATCTTATTTATCCAGAGTTATGATTTTCTCTTCCCTTTCCCCTCCCTTCCTTCCCCCCTCCCCAGTACTTTGCTCTTGATGACCACCTCCCACCAATAATCCTCCTCCCTTTAGAGTCCCTCCCTCCCCTTTATACCTTTCCCTAATCCTTCTGTTAGTTTATCCCTTTCCTTTTCTCCCCTCCCTCCTACCTTCCCACAAGGAGGGTCAGTGCTTTCTTTGAAGCCAAATGTGTCTGATATAGTCTCTTAGAGTCCAATCTAATGAGAGTAAGGTTTACACAATACTCATCGCCCTCCCTTCTTTCCCTCAATTATATTAGATCTTCTATGTCTCTTTATGAGATTTTGCTTTATTTTACCTCCTTTATTTTTACTTTATTTTGCCTCCTTTCCCCCCTCCCCCTTTTTCTTTTTCAGTATGGTATCCCTTCCACCTCTAATTTCTTTTCCATTATTATCAAAGAAAAATCAAATTATACTGCCATTCTTTAACGGATACCTATAGTAGAAATATAGTTCTCAAGAGTCTTCCTTTTCACCTTTTTATGCTTCTCTTGAGTTCTCTACTTGGAGGTCAAATTTTTTGTTCATATCAGGTCTTTTCATTAGAAATAAGTGAAATTCTCCTGTATCATTGAATGACCATCTTCTTCCCTGGAAGATGATGCTCATTCTAGCTGGATAACTTATTCTTGGCTGTAATCCAAGTTCTTTTGCCTTTCGGAATATCTGGTTCCAGGCCCTTCGATCCTTTAAAGTGGAAGCTGACAGATCCTGTGTAATTCTAATGACATTTCCTCGGTATTTGAACTGTTTCTTTCTAGCTGCTTGCAATATCTTTTCCTTGGTGCGATAGTCCTGAAATTTGGCCATGATATTCCTTGGGGTTTTAATTTTGGGGTCTCTTTCTGGAGGTGATTGGTGAATTCTTTCAATGCCAATTTTGCCTTCTGATTCTAAAACATCAGGGCAATTCTCTTTCATGATTTCCTGGAAGATAGCATCCAGGTTCTTTTTTTCATCGTGGCTTTCAGGGAGTCCGATAATCCTTAAATTGTCTCTCCTGGATCTGTTTTCCAAGTCAGTTGTTTTTCCTAGGAGATATTTCATATTTTCTTCTATTTTTTTCATTTTTTTGTTTTTGTTTAACTGATTCTTGAAGTCTTATTGAGTCATTTACTTTTCTTTGTTCAATTTTAATTTTTAAAGTATTATTTCCTTCAGTTATCTTTTTTAGCTGCTTTTGTAGCTGGCCAATTGAATTTCTTGATTCAATGCATTCTTTTTCCATTTTGCCAGTTTTATTTTTCAGTGATTTGTTGTCTTTTTCCAGTTCACCAATTTTGTTTTTCAGTGAATTGTTGTCTTTTTCCAATTCACCAATTTTGTTTTTCAGTTCACTATTTTTATTTTCCAGTGAATTGGTGATTTTTTTCCAATGCACCAATTTTGTTTTTCAGTGAACTGTTTTCTTTTTCCAATTCACCAGTCCTATTTTCCAGTTTTTGATATTTCTGTTGCCCTGATCTCAATTTATTTCCCCATTCTTCTTCTAGCTCTCTTTTGAGATTCTTAATGCAATCATCCAGGTAAGCCTTCTGAAAGGGAGACCAACTTAAGTCTGCCTTTGTGGCTTCATCTGGGATTGTTTTCATAATGTCAGGATCTGGGGACTGTTCTATTTTTTCTCCATAAAAGCTTTCTATGGTGAGAGCTCTCTTCTGCTTCTTGCTCATGATTTAAAGTTGGGATATTGGAAAAAACCAGAGAAAACTGCAATAATTTGTATTTGTCGTGGGGCAGTTTGCCGAGTTGACTTCCGGTCTGAGGCTGGTTGGGCTAGATTCGCACTAGGACCATGTTTTCAGCTGCTCTCGATCCACCCTTTACCAAAGGCAGATCTGCCAAAGCACCTGCCTGCAAGCAGAGCAAAGTGGCCCAGGCGTCTCCCAGGGGCTTCCTGGGTGCCTCAAATCCGCCTCTGTCGCAGCCCGACTTCCGCCCTGGCTGGAGTCTGATTGTGACCAGTGGCTGATTTCCCCTGAGGCTAACCTTCTCTGGAGTTCTTTCAAGGTAGATTTTTGATAGAAGTGCATTGTAGTCCAAATGTTTGGCGGAGCCCTCAGTCCAAAACCAGTTCGAAGGCTCACTTTGTCTGGGTTGAGGGAAGGTCCCAGGAGTTCACAGAGAAAGCTGTTTGCAGTTCACCATCTTGGCTCCGCCCCCCCTTCTTCATGTATTTTGATAGATCTTCTTCCATATCATGCCTTCTCTGTAAGTGTTATTCAGAGTAGTATCATGTTTCCTCTTCTCTTTTCTCTTCTCTTCTCTTCTCTTTTCTCCCTCTATGTTACTTTACTTGGCAATCTTATTAACTCCCATAGATTTAAATATCATTTTTATGCTGATGACTCTCAAATCTATCTTTTTTGCCCCAATTTGTCTATGGAACTTCAAATTGTTAAGGAATGTTAAGGGTCCTTTGAACATGCATTTTTGAGTGGTCCTATTTTTTAGAAACACTGCATCCATAGTATACAGGAAGTTTTGATTGTGTCAAGGACCAAGCAATCCACCCATGCCCATCACCAAGCTGATTTGCTGTTTGTATTCCAATTCATACTCCCTATGTATACTTGGGAGTCCCGCCAGGTGCCACTTGGTCTGTGATAGGGTGAACAATAACTTGTGCAGTAATGACTTTTGTAGATAAGCAGAACATCACATTTTCATGTTCTAGCAGTTCCATAGATAAAAGAATAATGTTTTGTCATTGCCTGCCTCCTCCCCTTTGGGAAAGGTTTTGTCTTTTTCCCACTTTTACTGCATCTTTCTCCCTCCTATACTATGCCCTAATTTTCATTTTCTCTTCCTTCTTTTGTTATAGTCCTATAAATATGCAAACTTAGTTTCTACATCTATGTTCTTTCCACTTGTAATAAACCTAGTTTTCATGAAGTTTCATGAAATTATGTTTGACTATTGACAAAACTTACATTTCCAACTTTTTTCAGACATCTCAAACTAGATGTCCAGTAGATATCTTAAACTCAATAAATACAAAATAAACCTCAATACCTTTCTCCTGAAATTCTCTACCACTTCATTTCTTATTACTCTAGATGAAACCCTGATCCCTCTAGTCCCTTAGACTCAGAATCTAGGAGTCATCTTGTATTCCACACTGTCTTTTATCCACCATATAGAAGCTTCTCTCAAGGTGTGTTAATTTCACCTTGGGAACATTTTTCAAATATGTCCCCTACCTTCCTCTGACACGGACATCACTCCAGTGTAGACTCTAATCACTTATACCTCAGCTACTGCAATAAGCTACTGTTGGCTCTGACTGCCTCAAATCTCTTCCCACTTAAATCCATCCTTCATTCAGTCATTAAAGCTCAGTTCCAATCATGTCACACACACACACACACACACACACACACACACACACGCACACACACTCACCACTCAGTAAACTCTAGTGGATCACCATTGCCTGTAGGATCAATACAAAAGTCTCTGCTTGGCATTCAAAGTTCTTCATAAATGAATTCTCTCTACCTTTTTAGACCTTACTCCTTGACAGATAGTGAGTGATTGATTCCTTGATTCAGTAACTCTCACTTTCTGGCTGTTCCAGGAATAAGACACCTCATTTCTCAGATCTAAGCAGTTTTCTCTGGCTGTCTTTCATGACTTTTCTTCCTTCACTGTGACTTTTGACCTTCCTGAGTTTCTTTTTTTTTTTTTTTTTTTCTGTTGCTGCGGGTGTAGTTGTTTACTAACATGCTCAGGGTCACACAGCTAGGGAATGTTAAGTGTCTGAGACCAGATTTGAACCCAGGTCCTCCTGACTTCAGGGCTGGTGCTCTATCCACTGCGCCACCTAGCTGCCCCGCCTTCCTGAGTTTCTTTAGGTTTCAACTAAAATCTCAGCTCCTCCAAGAAGCATTCCCTAATCCCTATTAATGCTAGCCTTCCCTTTATTATTATTTTTTCTCTTTTTTATCTTGACCTATGTACATATGTTATATGTATAACATATATGTGCATATACATATATAAACATATTTTGTTGTTGTTTTGTTGCCATATCTTTCTCTTCTTGACCTCATGAACAACAGCATGCCAAGTTATATCTTTCACTATTTCCTGAGTATTATTTAAGATCATATTTGTTGCTTTTATGATACTATCTATCCATCTTATTCTCAACCATCTCCTTTAACTTCTGTCTTTAATCTTTCCCCAAAGTGGTGTCTTTTCCAATGAGTTCTGTATTTTTATTATGTAGCCAAAATATTTAAATTTCAGCTTCAATATTCATTCTTCCAATGAGTAATCTGTATTGATTTATTCAAGTACTAACTGATTTCGTCCATTGCTAAGGAGTTCTCAAAAGTTTTCACTAGAACAAATGTTAGAAAGTGTTGATTTTGAAGTATTCACTTTTCCTTATAGTCTAATTCTCACAGTATGCATTGTTAGTGGGGAAAAAAGCATAGCTTTGACTGCATAGTCCTTTATTGCCAAGAGGATGTCTTTCTTTTAATGCCATCCAAATATATCATAGCTTTCCTTGAAAGGAACAAACATCTTTTAATTTTATGACTTCAGTCACAATCTCTACTGATCATTGAACCCAATAATCTAAAATATGAACTTGCTTCCATTTCTTCTTCCTCCACTTTCCAGGAAGTGATGGGATCAATTACCATTATCTTAGTTTTGTTATTGTTGTTATGTTTTTAGGTTATACTTTTCTTTCACCTTCATCAAGAGACATTAATTCTTTTTTTGCTTTTTCCATCAAAATAATTTCATATGGAAATCTGAAATTGTTGTTTCTCCTAGCAATCTTAATTCCAGCTTTCAATTTATCCATTCTGGAATTTTACAGGTTGTATTCTACGTCATGTAAAATTAAACAATAGTTTATTTTAAAACTAAAAAGTAAACATTAAACAACTAAGATGACAATATAAAGTCTTGTCAAACTTCTTTTCCAATCTTAAACCAATCAGTTGTTTCATGTTTGCTTCTACCAGTAAACAAATATGTATATGTTTATGTTTGCATGTTGTCTCCTCCATGAGACTGTAAGCTTCTCAATATCAAGGACCATCTTTTCACACTTTTTGTATCCCCAATGCTTAGCATAGTGCCTGACCACATAGTAAACGCTTAAAAAATGTTTATTGAATTGAATTGACTATAGAGGCAGCAAAGTATATCAAGCAGGAAAAGAAGGAAACAAAATTTTAGTCCTGACTAGAATTCTACTTGCAAATTGTAGGATGTTGGGCAAGCCATCCATATACTCCTTTCCTCAAGGGAAAAAATGATTGGAGTTTAACTAAGCAATCAAATCATTTTGGAGTCTCAACTCCAAGGGAAAAAGACCGAGTTTATGGTCACAGGGAATTTACTTTGTTATAATTAACTGAAAGCAAAACAAATGAAAAAAATGAGAACATATGGCAGTCTACAGCATAGACAGCCTGGCTTCATTTTGCCCTGAGTCAGATTTGCCAGAAAACACAAAGTAAATTCAAATTCTGGACAGCTCTATCAGGACTTCAGACTGAGTTTGACCTCCTCAGGCCTTTCTTCCCCTCTAGGAAGAACTTTCTTCTCAAAAGCAAGACAGTAGAGCTAATGAGCTTTTCAAATATATCAGTCTGCCACATGAAAATTTTAGGTAATTTTGAAAAACAAACTGAAATAAATCAGATACGCATACTTAGAATGGTTAATAAAGTGTCCTTAGGGCTCAAACACTGTCGGAGTTAATCACTCTGTGATTATAAAATAAAAATAAAATAAAATAGAATTCAGTAATGTCAACATGTCACTACAACTCTACCAAAGAAGTATTATCACCCACAACATTCTGTTACCACAGAAACCCATCAGTAAAGTTTTTCCTCTCTGGGGCAGCTAGATGGCATAGTGGATGGAGCACCAGCCCTGAAGTCAGGAGGACCTGAATTCAAATCTGGTCTCAGACACTTAATACTTCCTGGCTGTGTGATCCTGTGCAAGTCACTTAATCCCAACTGCCTCAGTAAAAAACAAAAAAAGATTATCATTCATAATAAGACATATAGATAGTAATTCTGTGAAGCAGAATTTGAATCTGGATCTTTCTAACTCCAAGTTTACTCCAAGGATTCTATCCAATGAGTCATGTTTCTGCCTATGTCATTTTAAATTTTAACAATCTCTGTCTCTCTCGATCTATCTTTCTTCCATCTTCTCTCCCTTTATCTTTCCCTCCCTCCCTTCTTTTACTCTCTCCTTCCTTTCTTCCTTCTCTCTCTCTTTTTCTCTCTTTTCTCTCTCTCTGTCTCTCTCCCCCTTGCTGTTCATATACACATATTTATATACTCCTAAAAATTTTTATGCATCCACAAGAAAATAAAACAAAAAACTAAATGTTAAGAAGAGGATTTGGGATCATATTAATGAACATATTACTATGAATGAACATATTATGAATCATATTACTATATGATTGTAAAAAAAGGAAGAATATTTTATCATTTTTTTTTCTGCTACCTAGGTGGGGAGAAAGGAAAAGAAGGAATGTTTTGTCTCAATTCTAAAGGAAGAAAAGAGAATTTGATGGAATTGCAAATATTAAAGCATTGCAAATGAAAAACCAATCTAAATTTTCTTTAAAGTGATGGATGTAAAAAGAACAACTTCACATCAAATCCTGTCATTGTGAGATTCACAATTTAACTTTTAGTACTTAGGAAATGGATTGCTATTAGCTATAACCTATGAAGAGAACTTCTGTCATCCACAGGACAGCTTAGGGCTATTACAACTTTTCACAATAATACCTTACACATGTAAAGCAGTTTCAAATTTTCAAAAACACTTTCATGTATTCTACCTCATTTGATCTTAAAACATTCTATGGAGTTGGGATAGTAGCACATATTCTTATCCCTTCTTGACAAATGAGGAATATAAAGTACAGAGTTTAAATTGCTTACCTGTCTAAGCTTATTAGTGATGAATCTGAGATTAAAACCTGTGCAACGATGTTTTTCCAGTGTTCTTTCCATTTTTAAGGGAATCATTGAAAATGAAGGTTATCTTCTGAACAACATATGCCGAGATGATTTTCATGGAAAGAAGTTAGCATTTTTTTTTGTTTTTTTATAAATTACAAATAAAGTGACAATACTCTTCATTATGCTAGTGTAAATTTAAGTTAGGAATCAAGAGTCTACAATTATTCTGTACTATTAAATATAAACTTGCTGCTAGTCCTATACATTAAATAGTAGGATTTGTTTGTATTAAATATTTGAAAATGCTGAAAAATGACCAAGTGGCAAAATGAAGCCCAGTTATACATGAATTGCTATGAACTGGACCACTGAAAATCACATATTATTCTACTTTTCAATATTTTGTGCTAGCACACACCACACCAGTTAAGGAAAATCAGTTCTTTCATTGTAAATGATACATTGCTCCATTCTCTTTCAGATACTTGACATTATGGATAATGAAGCCAATAATACCACACTGTGTTTGCATTTTGAGACATTATAGGACTTTTATGCCCAGGCATACCATAAGACATTGTAACCTTTTATTCTACATGCCAATGTGTTGTAATTCAAAGAACTTTGTGCCACTTGATATGCCTCCATGGAAAAATAGGAGGAAAGAGAAAAAGAAGAGAGGGAGAGGGAGGAGAAGGAGAAAGAGGAGAAGAAAAGGAAGATGGAAAAGAAGGGAAAAAAAGGTCTGGGACAAAAATACCATATATAATATAATATATGTATATGCTATATCATATGTATATGATATATATAAATAATATATATGTAGAGAGATTAATCAACAGTTTCAAAAGCCAAAGCTAAGGCAAGGCAGGGGAGGAATAAGAAAAATGTCATCTTATCTAACACCTGACAGATCAATGATAACTTTTAATAAGATTTCAATAGTTTTGGGTTTAAAAGGCAGGTTTCCAGAGATTGAAGAGTGAGCAGGAGGCAGACACAGTAAGTGCAAATAAATAATATTTCCAGGAATTGGACTATGAAGGAAGAGAAAAGATATAGGACAATATCAAAGCCAACTCAAGGTCAAGTAAATATAAATTTATGTAGAGGGAGTGGGTGGGAAATCCAAGGATGTTTATATGTCACATAAAAATATCAGATAAATAGGGAGACTAGACATGAGGGGGAGAGAGCAAAGCACTGATAGGATAAAAGGCAGGAGAAATTAGGAAAACAAGGAACCAACAGAACAAGTGGATGTGTTTGCCATAATAAAAAAGAGATATATCTTCCTCCTATACCAGAGTGAAATTGTATCAATAAGTTAAAGTTATTTAGGGATCCTGAATTGCAGAACAGGATAGATAAGGGATGTCTTCATGTGAGTCCTAGATTTTAACAGTAAATACAATGTAAGGTCCTGTGCTGGGGAGGTGGAAAGAATTTGTATTAGGGTATTGTAAAAAGAAATTTGGGATTGCTGGTATGAAGAATATGATAGAAAGCCAATTAAGGGAAAAATCATATAATTACATAAGATCACATAATTACATATAAATATATAAAAATATTTAACCTCTAGGGAAGTTATCATGAAGGAGTATAAGTGTAATTTAAATTGAGTTGCATTTGTAATGTATTTTGTAACCCCAGTAGTATGATTTCCTACAAAAACCTTCAGTAATACAGATCTAGGAGGAGAGAAGCTGGGTAGTAAGGACACAAAACAGAAGTGGCAGTAGGAAATGAGGTTAAGCGTTTGAGACCATATTTGGGTGAGCTTCACAACTGCAGGGTTAAGACTGAATGGAGAATAATGAAACCAGAACAGGAGTTATGAACTTGGAGGACAAGGTGGGAGGAGACTGAAGAAGACAGAGATTCAGAGACAGAGTCAAAGATAGAGAGAAATAAGACAAATAATGCTCCCTACAAATAATGAAATTATAAGGAATAGGCAAAGGGAGAGATGGAGGAACTTGAGCTTGTAATCAAAAGGTTAAATTTTAGATCACAGAGTTAGCAAATTTTCATTGATTTGAAATACCTATGAGTAACTAAGGTGTACTGAAGATAAAGGTCATGGCAGTTGAGAAAACTGATGTACCAGGAGACCAGAAAGTTTAAGGGAAAATCCATGTATATATTAAAGGTGGATAGTATGAGGATATGTGTTGAGGTGAAAAGGAAAACTGTTTATAATATAATTCAACTCTTCTATATTTATCTGCAAGTCTTTAGCACCACTCCTTGAGCTTTATAGTTTCACTGATACTCTGGGTGATAACTTCCCTGTTAGAACTCAGATATTTCTTTTCAATAGACCAGGAAGATTTAACAGAGGCAAAACTGTCAGTCACTTTCCTGAGGATAACCCAATAACAAAGTTTTTATCTCATTATTAGAGAAACATGAAATAGAGATCTTAAATACCAAATAATATTAATCTATTTTGAAGCATAAATAAATACAAAATGATGGAAAGAACTTCTTAAAGAAAAAAAAAGATAAAGTAAAAATGGATACATGACCTATATTATATATATATATATATATGTATTATGTATAACAAATAATTTAAAGAACATGGACCAAATTACTTATTAGACTTATGGTTAGGTGAATAATTTATGAATAAATAAGATAGTAGACTGAAGTGATAAATAGATAATTTCATTATATTAAAATTTTAAATTAAAAATATTTTGAACAAATAAAACAAATAAATCCAATATCAGAAGGAAAAACAGAAAAATGGAGCAAAACATTTATAAACAGTTTTTCAGATTGTATATATCATCTCAAATATATAGAGTATCATATATCAAATATATAAAGAATTTTATCTAATCTAAAAAAATAAGCATCATTTCCCAAATGATAAGTTGTCAAAGAATATGAATAGACAATTTTTATATGAAGAGTTCAAAACAATTTATAGTTATATAAAAATGCCCCAGATAATTATTGATTGGAAAATTACAAATTAAAACAACCCTGAGATATCATTTTACACCAATCAGACTGGATATACTGTTTAACAGGGAAAGGGAAAAATGTTGATGGGGATATGGAACAAATGAGACACTAATTCATTGTTGCTGTAATTGTGAACTTATCCAACCATTTTGGAAAATAAATTACCTGTACCCTTTGATCCACCAATGCCTTTATTAGATCAATTTCCAAAGATGAGTAGGGAATAAGGAAAATAATGTTCTAAAATATTTATGGCAATTATCTGTGGTGTCAAAGAATTGTAAATTACAAGGATACCTGTCAATTGGGGAATGACTGAACAAGTTATATTATATGATTGTGATGGAATACTTCTATATCATAATCTATATCATAATTTCTTAATTATGTGCTTGATTTTAGAAAAACCTAGATAATCTTACACAAAATAAGAAAGAGTGAACTGAGAAAAACCAAGACTACAGAGTCTACAGTAATGGTAATATTAATTTTAAGAACATTTTTGAATGAATAAGTCATTTTGACTATTATAAATACCCATATGTCCTCTGTAGTTACAGAGGATACATAAAGAAAGAATTGAAGGACTTAGAATTTGACAATCTGGAAAACAAAAAGGTAGGATTACAACCTACAACCAAGAATACCCAACAAAAGTGAGTATTGAAGTCAGGGAAAAAAATGGGTATTTAAGGAAATAGAGGAATTTCAAGAATTCCTGATGAAAAGACCAGAGTTGAATAAGAAAAAAAAAAAAAAAAAGATAGCCAAATATAAGACTAAAGAGAACCAAAAAAGAAAAATACATATGAAAGAAAAATAATAAAGAACTTGATAAGATCAAAGTATTTACATTCTTATATGGAAATATGATACATATAACTCCTAAGGACCTTATCTTTATTTACGCAGTTAAAAGGAGTCTACATAGGTAGAGAGCAGAAGTTGGAAGAATGGGGAAAATAATCTTGCATAAAATAGGTACTTAAGTAATAACCTTTATGTGGAGGGTAACCTAAGGGGGGCAACTTGAACCTCATTCTGAAATAAATTAGTTCAAAGAAAGAGAAATATGTACACACACACACACACACACACACACACATATATATAGATAGATATTTATGTATATGAGTGTATATACACACATATGTGTGCATTTGTGTGTATGTGTACATGCATATATATATATACACACACATACACACACACGTTCAGTTGGATATAGAATTCTTCTACCTTACCCAAAAGAAAGGTAGAAGAATGGGATAAGAGAAAGAGGCCGTAGATAAGAGGAAGGCAGATTACGAGAATCAATGGAGAACTCAACTTTTCCCTTTCAAAAACAGATATATCTAAACATAAAAAAAATTGAAAAGAAGTTTAACAAAGTAAATGGAATTGTGGAGAATTTAGGTTATAATAGAGCTCTGGAGAAAATTGAATAGGAATAAAAAGGGACATATATA
>JAJPUD010006592.1:10109-43985 GCA_023553655.1 Myrmecobius fasciatus | reverse complement strand
CAATAGTGATTTGGAGCAACTTTTCATATGACTAGAGATGGTTTTAATTTCATCATCTGAAAATTGTCTATTCATATCCCTTGACCACTTATCTATTGAAGGGTGGCTTGAATTCTTATAAATATGAGACAATTCTCTATATATTTTAGAAATGAGGCCTTTATCAGAACCATTAAATGTAAAGATCATTTCCCAATTTGATGCTTCCCTCCTAATCTTGTCTGCATTAGTTTTATTTGTACAGAAACTTTTTAACTTAATATAATCAAAATTATCTATCTGGTGTTCAATTAAGAGTTCCAGGTCTTCTTTGGACATAAATTTATTCCATATCCACAGGTCTGAGAGGTAAACTATACTACATTACTCTAATTTGCTTACAATATCACTCTTTATATCTAGATCATGAACCTATTTAGATTTTATCTTGGTATGTGGTGTTAGGTATGGGTCAAACCCTAATTTCTTCCACACTAGTTTCCAATTTTCCCAGCAGTTTTTGCCGAATAGTGAGTACTTATGGAAATTGTTAAAATAAAAGGTGAGATTAATAAAATTGAAAATAGGAAAACTATTGAATTAATAAATAAAACTAAGAGTTGGTTTTATGAAAAAAACAACAAAATAGATAAGCCTTTAGTTAATTTGATCAGAAAAAGGAAAGAGGAAAATTAAATTGTTAGTCTCAAAAATGATAAGGGAGAACTTTCCTCCAATGAAGAGGAAATTAGAGTAATAATTAGGAGTTACTTTGCCCAACTTTATGCCAATAAATTTGAAAATCCAAATGAAATGGAGGAATATCTACAAAAATATAGATTGCCCAGGTCAACAGAAGTGGATATAAACTATTTAAATAGCCCCATATTAGAAAAAGAAATAGAACAAGCTATTAACCAACTCCCTAATAAAAAATCTCCAGGGCCAGATGGTATATGAATGTTAGGGAATATTATTGTTCTGTGAGAAACAACCAGCAGGACGATTTCACAGAGGCCTGGAAAGACTTGCATGAACTGAAGCTGAGTGAAGTGAGCAGAACCAGGAGACCTTTTTTCACAGCAACAACAATACTATATGATGATCAGTTCTGATGGACATGACTCTCTTCAACAATGAAGTGCTTCAAACCAGTTCCAATTGTTCAGTGAAGAGAGCTATATACACCCAGAGAGAGGGATGTGAAATGTGGACCACCACATATCATTTTCATGCTCTCTATTGATGTTTGTTTGTATTGTATTTCCTTTATCTGATTATTCTTTCTTGTAGATACGATTTCTCCTGCACAAAAATGATGTGTGGAAATAAGTATACATATATTTGATTTCTTAAGTATTTTAACGTAATTAACATGTAGTGGATATCCTGCCATCTAGGGGAGGGGTGGGGAGTAGGGGGGAAAAATTTGTAACAGAAAGCTTTGTAAGGGTTAATTTTGAAGAATTACCCATACATATGTTTTGTGAATAAAAAGTATTAATAAAAAATATATATATCAGAATCATATATCTAAAAGCAAAATCCACTTTCACATATAATAAGGAAACCTTAAAAGCTTTCCCAATAAATATCACAGTATAACAATGATTTTAACTCATATTTCATATAAAGTTTTAGATACCAATGCTAGAAATGCTAAGGATAACAATAAGATAAGTCTTAAAAATAAACAAATAAAAAACCCCCAAAATACAAAACCATTGATACAATGTTCACAACATATTTTATATAGAAAACTCCAGAGAATTATCAAAATAAATAATTGGCTCAATAAATAGCAGATTACAAAATAAATGTAAAAATATCAACAGTAGTTCTATATAGAAGTAATAAAATCAAGAAGAAAATAATAGATAGGGAATCTCCCAAAACCTTGTCTAATATTTTACTGGAAAAAGAGGCTATTTATTAATCACATCTTTCTGCCTAATTTCAGAATCATTTAATGCTAACCAAAATCTTCACTTTAGTCTCTTTTCTGGTGATGAAATGGGTATCAAGCCATTTTCTCTGATAATGAACCTTATCACTTAGCCAAAATGTTTTCTCAATACTTGCCTTTGACTTCTTAACAAATCAGATAGCATTTCCTTAAGTCTAGAATTTGATTCTGTTTACTACATTCTCCTGTCACACCCCTAGTTTTGTGAATCTTATATTTATCATACTCCTTAGTCAAATATATTATATCCTCTAACTAGGGGTATACACCAAGGCTCTCTCAATAATTATCTCTCATTACACTCTTTTGGTCTTGCTATAAGCACACATATGTTTAATGATTATTATTATGCAGATTACACACATGTAAATAATCCTCATTCCAGAATCTCTACTGAGCTTTAATTTCATATTACCAATTATCCATTAGACATTTCAAACTGAAAGTTTTATAAAAGTGTCAAATTCAACATGTCTGCAACAGAATTCATTATCTTTCCCCCCGTAGCCAATCCTCTTTGGAATTGTTCTTTCTTTAAAGGACAC
Organism: Myrmecobius fasciatus; assembly: GCA_023553655.1. Taxonomy (NCBI): domain Eukaryota; kingdom Metazoa; phylum Chordata; class Mammalia; order Dasyuromorphia; family Myrmecobiidae; genus Myrmecobius; species Myrmecobius fasciatus. The sequence continues at coordinate 41,495 of JAJPUD010006592.1, read as the reverse complement.
TACCATTGTAATAATATCTTAGGTTATCTACCCTAAAATGTACTTAATGCATTACTCTTACCCTATATTTATTATCAATGACCAAATCTTGTTATTTTTACATCTACCTAATTTATTTCATCTGCATTCTTCTCACTACTCACACAATCACCATTTTAATTTACATGCTCATTATTTTACATTAAGATTATCATCATATAGTCTTATTAAGACTTATTAAGACATCATCATATGTTCAGAATACTAAGGAGTAAGGAAAGAGGAAAAGGAAAGGAAAAAAAGCTTATCTTGGGGAAAATAAGATGGCAGGAAATAGTAATTTTAACTGTGATTGTGAATGGGATGAACTCTCCCATAAAAGGGAAGTGACAGGATTAAAAGCCAGAATCCTACAATATGTTGTTTACAAGAGTTTACAGTGAATTCTTATCTCAGAAGCAGGAATCTTTGGGTTTATCAAACACTGGATTACTATACCTAACCTATTCCACTGATCAACTACTCTATTTCTTAGCCAAAACCAAATGGTTTTGGTGACTGCTTCTTTATAATACAGTTTTAGGATTAGTATAGCTAGGTCACCATTATTTGCATTTTTTTATGAATTTCCTTGAAAATCTACACCTTTTCTTTTTGTATATGAACTTTGTTTTTTTTCTAACTCTAGAAAAAACAATTTCTTGGGAGTTTGATTGGCATGGCACTGAATAAGTAGATTAATTTAGGTAGTATTGTCCCTTTTTTTATATTAGCTCATCTTACCCATGAGCACTTGACATTTTTCCAATTGATTATATCTGACTTTATTTGTGTGGAAACTGCCTTGTAATTGTGTTCATATAGTACATGATTTTGCCTTGACAGGTAGACCCCCAAGTATTTTATATTATCCACAGTTATTTTAAATGGAATATCTCTTTTTATCACTGCTATCTAGATTTTCTTGATAACATATAAAATGCTAATGATTTATGTGGATTTATTTTGTATCTTGCAACTTTGCAAAAGTTCTAAATTATTTCTACTACTTTTTTAATTGATGCTCTAGGATTCTGTAAGTATACTATCATGTAATTTGTAAATGGTGATAATTTGGTTTCCTCATTACCTACTGAAATTCCTTTAATTTCTTTTTCTTCTCTTATTGCTAAAACTAACATTGTTAATACAATATTGAATAGTAATAGTGATAGCAGGCAACCTTGTTTCACTCCTAATCTTACTGGGAATGATTCCAGTTTATTCCCATTACATATGATGCTTACTAATGCTTTTAAATAGATGCTACTGATCATTTTAAAGAAAATTCCATTTATTCTTGTACTCTCTGGTGTTTTTAATAGGAATGGGTGTTGGATTTTGTCAAATGCATTTTTTTTTTGCATCTATTGAGATTATCATATGATTTCTGTTAGGTTATTGACAGTCAATTATACTAAAAGTTTTCCTAATATTGAACCAACTTTGCACACCTGGTATTAATATTACTTGATCATGTTATATTATGCTAGTGAGAGTTTGCTGTAATCTTTTTTCTTAAAACTTTTTGCATAAATATTCATTAGGGAAATTGGTTTATAATTTTCTTACTCTGTTTTAAGCTTACCTGGCTTAGATATCAGTAACATAAATGTGTCAGAAAAGGAATTTATTAGCACTCCATCTTTCCCTATTTTTCCAAATAGTTTTCATAGAATTGGAATTAATTATTCTTTAAATGTTTGGTAAAATTGACATGTAAATCCATCTGGCTAAGAAGATGTTTTTTCTTAGGGAATTGATTAATAGTTTGTTCAAGTCGTTTTTCTAACATGGGACTGCTTAAGTAATTTATTTCCTCCTCCCTTAATCTAGGTAATCAATATTTTTGTATGTATTCATCCATTTCACTTAGATTACCAGATATATTGGCATACAGTTGGGCAAAATAGCTCCTAATTATTGTTCTCATTTCCTATTCATTGGTGGAAAGTTCACCCTTTTCAATTTTGATGCTAACAATTTGATTCTCTTCTTTACTTTTTCTAATCAAATTAACTAAAGGTGTGTCTGTTTTGTTGTTTTCTTTTTTCATAAAACCAACTCTATTTTGTTTTTTAGCTCAATAATCTCAATTTTAATTTTATTAATCTTCCCTTTTATTTTCAGAATTTGAAATTTGGCATTTAATTGAAGTTTTTTAATTTGATTTTTTTTCCAGCTTTTTTAGTTACACAACCAATTTTTTGATCTTCTCTTTCTCTGATTCATACAAATAAGCATCTAGAGACATACAATTTCCCCTAAGAATTGCTTTAGCTTTATCCCAGAAATTTGGGTATGTTGTCTCATAACTGTCATTCTTTTGGTTAAAATTATCAATTGTGTCTATGATTTGTTGTTTCACCCACTCATTCTTTATGATTATTTAGTTTCCCATTAATTTTACTTATTACACATAATTTTTACTGTATCATGCATTTATTATTTTACCTTTCTGCATTTGATTTTGAACTTTTTATACTCTATTACATGGTCATTTTTTGTGTAGATTCCATGTATCAGTGGAAAAAAGACTATTTTCCTTTCTGTCTCCATTCAATTTTCTCCAAATGTCTAACTTTTCTAAAATTCTATTTGCCTCCTTATCTTCTTTCTTTACTTTGTGGTTCAACTTATCTACATCTGATAGAACAAGTTTGAGATTTCCCCCACTGTTATAGTTTTGCTATTTATTTCTTCTTGTGGATCTCTTAACACTTGGTGCATATATATTTAATGTTGATATTACTTCATTATCTGTGGCGCCCTTTAGTAAGATGTAGTTTCCTTCCTTATCTCTTTTAATTAGATCTATTTTTGTTTTTGCTTGATCTGAGATCAGGATTGCTACTCCTATTTTTTTCTTCAGCTGAGGCATACCTTCTGTTCCAGATTCTCCTTTACCTTTACTCTGTATATATCACTCTACTTTAAATGTGTTCCTTACAAACAATATTTTGTAGGATTCTGACTATTAACCTTGTCTGATATCTGCTCCTGTTTTATGGGAGAATTCATCCCATTGACATTCACAATTAAAATTACTATTTTCTGCCATATTTTCCCTAAATTATATTTTTTCTTTCTACCCCTTTTCTTCCTTTCCAGTGTTTTGTTTCTGACCAGCACCTCCCTCAAACAGCCCTCCCCTTTTGTAGCCCCTCTCTTTTTCTTAGCCCTTTTTCCTTCTACTTTTGTTCACCCTTCTATTAGCTTCCCCCTTTCCTTTCCCCTTTCCTCTCTTACTTCACTAATGAGTGAGACAAATTTATTTATGAAAGTAAATATTTCTGATATTCTCTCTTAGAGCCAAATATGATAACATTAACATTCATAAAATGGTCATCCCTTTCTCTTATTTCACTAAATTGTAATATATATAATTGCCTCTTCATGAGATATAATTTATCCCACTTTCCCATTCCTATCCTTTTCTTCCAGTACAATCCATTTCCACCTCTAGTTTCTTTTTTATATCATCAAAATGAACTCAATAATAACTATACCTTCTAATTATACTTCTAACAGAGATACAGTTCTCAAGAATTAATCATATCCTCTTCCCATATAGACATGTAAAATTTTAACTTTTAAAAGAAACATAGTTTTTTTTTCCCTCTTTGTCCCTTTTTATGCTTCTTTTGAGTGCTGTATTTAAATATTAAATTTTCTGTTCAGCTCTGGAGTTTTAATAACAAATGAAATCCACTTATTACATTGAATAGTCATATGTTTTCCCTGAAAAATAATGCTTAATTTGTTGGAAAGTTGATTCTTGGCTGCAATCCAATCTTCTTTGACCTTCAGGATATCATGTTCCAGGTCCTTTGATCCTTTAAAGTGGAAGCTGCTAAATCCTGGGTATCCTGAGTGTGACTCCCTGATATCTGAAATATTTCTTTCTGGCTGTTTGAAATGTTTTTTTCTATGATCTGATAAGTTCATTTAGCTATGTTATCCTTTGGAATTTTTATTTTGTGGTCTCTTTTGAAAGGTGATTCATGAATTCTTTCAATGGCTATTTTACCCTGTGTTTTTAGGAAATCTGGGCTTTTTTCCTTAATGTTTTCTTGAAAGATGTTGTCTGAGGTCTTTTTTTCATCATGGTTTTCATTAATTGTCTTTCTTGGATCTATTTTCCAGGTCAGTTTATTTCCAGTGAGGTATTTTACATTTTCTTCTCTTTTTTCATTTTTTTTTGTTTTGTTTGATTGATTTTTGATGTCTCATTGAGCCATTCCATTCCATTTGTTCAATTCTAATTTTTAGTGAATTATTTTCTTCAGGTAGTTTTTTTACCTCTTTTTGCATTTGGCCAACTGAACTTTTAAAAGAGTTGTTTTGTTCATTGGATTGTTTTACCATTTCAGAAATTCTGTTTTTTTTGTTTTTTGTTTTTTGTTTTTTAAAGAATTGTTTCCTTTTTCCATTTTTCAAAATCTCTTTTAAGGGGTTTTCTTCAGATAATTTCTGTGTTTCCTTTTCCAAACTCTTCTTAAAGTTTCTCATTTCCTTTCTCCATTTTATGCCTCTCTTTTAAGACCCTTTTTGAATTCTTCCAAAAGAGCTTTGTGAGATAAAGACCAAGTCATATCACCTTTTGGGTTTTCATCTTGATGTGTTTTTCCTTTTAGTGTCTTTAGGGTTTGACCTCTGTTCTTTTTTGTCTCCATAAAAGCTATGTATGGCCAGAGCTCTTTTTGCTTTTTTGCTCATTTTGGAAGGCTGAGATCTGTTCTTGTTTCAAAGGGGAGATTGCCCCAAGCTTCTTCTATAGGTGACACCAGCTTTGTGCTGTTCTGAGGCCATTGCTTCTAGCTTCTTTCCCATTCTGGGTGGGCATGATCAAGTCTGGCATTATTCTGGAGTTCAAGGGCTCACTATTTGCTTTTTGTAATTGGAAGTCTCACAGCTAGTCTGCTGATTCATTGGCTTTTGAACCAGGACTGAGGAGCCAAGACTCCTATATTATTGATAGGAGCCTTCTGATAAATTCCCCCAGCAGTGGAGGTCACTCTGTCCTGATTCCCTCTGCAGCTCTTGAACAAAGCCACCTACATTCCCCCCACACCCTCTACCCACTCCATTGAAATAGATGATTTTCTCAAGTTCTTTCAAAATATCTTCTGATGAAAATTTGTTGCATTCAAAATATCTGTGAGTTTTATCACCCCAAAACTAGTTCAGAGGTTTGATCTGGTGTTGATTGGAGGGAAGTCAGAAAGAATTTAGACAAAGACCTGTGTACTTTTTGCCATTTTGGTTCCTCCTCTCACTTTCATTCTTAATAAATTTCAGTGACTCCCTATTGCTTCTAGAATAGCATTTAACTTCATTTTCTGACTTTTAACACTTGACACACCAAGTCCTAAAATACCTTTCTAGTTTAAGAATACATTACTCCCCTTCTGACACTTATGATTCCAGTAAAAGTGATCTTTCATTTCTTCTCACTAGCTCTATGCTTCTACACTTTTTTTATGCTTCTACACTTACCATCCGTGTTTTCTTTACCATTACTTAAATTCCTTACTGTCTTTAATTCAGCTCTAACATAATCTATTACATGAAACTTTTCCAAATCCCTTCCAATTTTTTAGTGTTTTTCCTCCCTAAATATCTTGTATGTTTGTGTTTATAACTATATTTCTACATACCTTATACAATAATAGAATGTAAGCTTCTTGACAATTCCAAAATAAAGAAAAAAAACATAAACAACAGGAGGATAACATCTGTAATTGAGCTATAGCAATATAAAAATGATGCTGTTATTGATATTAATTATGCATATATAGTATCTGCTATAGTAAAAAAAATCAAAGCAATTCTTTACGGAGCAGAGAAAGATAATACGATAATTGACTTAAAGGAACACAATATCTAGAAGATAAAATAAGAAACTAGATACAAGTAAAGAAGGAATAGAACTTTTTCACTTTAGAAAATAATATAAAACCATAGTAATAAAATCTAGAAAAAGAGAAGTCAATGAAGATAATTTATATAGGGAACTAACACAAATATATGATGCCAAAAAAACTTCAGAATGTCTAAGTGGTTAAAGGATATGAAAAAGCAGTTCTCCAAAGAATTCTAAACTATCAACCAAGATAGGGAATATTGCTTCAAATCACTAATGATAGGAGAAATATATATCAGAAGAAACTATATGTTTCATCTCAGCAAATTGGCAAAGATGATAAATGATTAGAATAGTGTATATTGGAAGAGCATATAAATACAGGAATACTAACTATACTCTTGGTGCAACTATGAATTCATCTAATCATTGCAGAAATTAATATGGAATTATGTTCAAATAAATTACAAAAATGACCATACTAATTAGTCCCACTAAAAGATATGATTAAATATGATTAAGTAAATTTTATTAGACAAATTATTAAACACCCAGATGTCAATGATAAAAAGAAAGATCTCATATATACAAAATATATTAATTACAATATTTTTCATGATAGCAAAAACAAGAAAAAATATAGATGGTCACTGTTTGGTGATTGTCTATGATTTATACTAAATAAATATAATGTAAATTTTCAAAAATGAATAAAATGATAAATATGAAAAACAACAATTATAAAATCAAATTACAAAACAGTTATAAAAACAAATAATAAAATTTCATAATTATGATCTCTAAACATTATGATCAAGAAGAAATATGAGAATTTACTTCCTCTTCTTTGGAAAGATGGTAAGTATGGAATTGGAGCAATAATACAAAATCAAATTTGATTATGTGTTGATTAGTTTTGCTGGAAATCTCTAGGAGCATGAAGACAAAAAAAAAAAAAAAGCAAGTCTTTCTGAACACAGTCTTTTGACTCAAAGTTTCAGTTTTAAGATAATGAGTTATTTGGTTCATCACATATAGAAATGTGTTCCAAATGATAAAAAATGTACCTTAGTCTTCGCTGTGAGATTATTTAGTGTTCATCTTCAAAATTCCCTATAATTATAGGTGAAGGGCTGTACCTATGTGCTGAACAAGTATCTTTTTCTGTGATTTAGGGTAAATTGGAAGACTTCATTTCTTAAAATCAAGTTCTGGCTTCTTCTACCCTAACCTCAATATGATGCTAAAAATAAAAGTTTCTATATCTAGGCCAATAAGTTCCTTCATTTTAAGAACATGCAGAATGTTTGGATGATGTGATATATATATATATATATATATATATATATATATATATATATATATATGTGTGTGTGTGTGTGTGTGTGTGTATTCTGGAGAATGTTTATATATTTTATAACTGATTTTGTTCACAATAATGGATTGAAACCTGCTTTCTTCAGTGTCTGTAAAGTGAAAATATTGTTTTAGGAATGCTGAGAATAAGCTAAGGAAACAGGTTGTGTTCTGAAAAGTATTAATTCTCTAGTATTTGTTCTTCTCTAGTTTCTCTAGTATCTGATATTTGTTTGACTTTAATGTTCTATGCAGTTGGAAGTGCGTGAGTTTGAGGACATTCCAAAGGGATTAACTGGCTTCATTTTTCAATTAGAATTCTTCACACTTGACAGTTCTCTGATGAGAAAATGTAGAAAATTATGCTATAAGGGAAGAAACCTTAAATTCTCTATAAGACCATTATATAGTCCACGAATACTCATTTTTTTGATTCAGAATTTGTTATTTCATTATAAGTAATGGAAATTAGAGTTCATAACTTTGGGAGTTTCAAAAGATCAGGAGAGTTTAAAGAATAAAGCCCATGCTGAAATTTACAGCCAGGCAATCAAACTTTAAGGTACCAAAGAGCAAGGAATAATGTTTGAAATCCATCATAGTAGTAGTAGGACAAAGGTTCAGGCAAAAGTAATTCATCATTTGCTAATGAACTTGGTAGGATTAATATTATATAGAAACTGAATTAAGTCTGATCCCACTCTCCCTAAAGACTAGGGGGATAGCAGAAAGGGAGGAAATGTTTGTACTTCTTTTCATGGCTAATCTTTGAATCAAATATCCCTGTATAAAAATTAATTGATGTTATTTAGCTAAATGGAGCTGAGGTGTTAGTCACTGATATATAATTGTAAGACAAACACACCTGGAATGAGAGTTCAAAGTGATTTTGTTAAATAAAATACCCCACTACTCTTCAAAATTATCCCTGAAGATTCAAGTAATGTTAATAACTAAGCTTTGGAACAACAAAAACAGAATATTCCTCACACTATCATTCTACATAACTCCAAATTCCCTCTACCTGGCTAATTTTCCATATTAAAGAAAGACAAATAAAATGTATCCAGAAAATCCTCAAATTTCAAAGCATATCACTTAGGAAAAAATGGGGGGGATAGAGAAATTAAGAAAACCATGAGAAAAATGTGATAGAATGGAAAAATAGACAAGAGAAAAGAAAAAAAGGAGAACGCAGAGAAAGGATGGATAAAATAAAAAGGGAATCACTTAGTATTATTTTTTTAATTCTTTAGTATTTTTTATATCCATTCATTCATTTAATCATTGTAATTTTTGCATTCAATTAGTTGGGTTTTTTTGCTAGTACCCTTTTTAATGGATCTTAAAATGTTCCTTTATTTTTTTCATGCTATTTTTTTCTGTATAATTCCTTTAACTCTATTTTCCAAAAGGTTCTATTCAAAATATTTTCGTGCCTACTTTGTAAGGACATTTATGAATAATAATCAATTGAGGCTTGCTTCTTTCAGGACCTATAATATAAACATGTTCTGAGAATCTTGTAAATAAACTAATGAAAGGTCTTCAACCTTTTGTTTCAAAGATGATGGAGTCGAGGCAGCAACTCACTCAATATTCCATTCCAAAAATTTTTTAAATGATGCATCAAATTGAATTCTGGAGTGGCATAGCAAATGCGAGGTTGGGTGAGATATTTTTTTCAAGCTCAAGAGAATATAGGAAGTTTGAAGGGAAGATTTTTTACACTAAGGAAAGGACCAAACTGCATTGTCCTCAGAGGCAACACCCAATAACAAGAGCAGAAGATTTGGTAGCTCCCAATCCATTGACAGAATATTGGACAACTAATGAGAAAAAAAAAAAAAAAAAAGATTACAAAACATCTATGCAGGTACTTGGCACAGGATCAGATGCAGTTTGATAACTCTGCTGACAGTATTCAGTTGTGAATGTAATTCCAGGTTGCAGTTCTAGGGCTGAAAGGAGCACAAGTACTTCAGCAGCTTCAGGGGAGCAAGAGTCCTTCCTGGATAAAAGTTAGAGCACAAACCAGGAGAGCAGTAATGAAAGCAAATGGCTCTGAAAGTACTTAACTAAATAAAAAAGAAATAAATCAATTAATAAAAGAGAAATGTATACTTTTACTTAAATTATATTGAAGAAAAAAATTGCACAGTTAATGCACCTGATATTATAAGAAACATGGCAGGAGAGGGGATAAGGTTTCGATCAAAATCTCTATGATATAAATTTGAATAGAAAATTTAGAAACACCTAACAAATATAGAATATCACAAACCATTCCTTACAACAATATTCAAAAATGTAAACAAATTATTGTTGAAATAATAATTATATATTAGCTTGGAATTTTCTGATTTATTCCCAGAATATTCTCTCCAATTATTTCTTAAATAAATGAATGATTTTTCAAATTGTTTTAAACTTTAAGGAGACTAATGTGCTGTGTGAGCAGACAACAATGTTACATGGGTGACAGAAGACTGAGCTTAGACATGAAGGGTTTATGATATGTGTAATCAAATAAAGTTTAAAACAAGCTTAATGTGGCACATATTAATGATAGACATATTGCTGACTGCAGCTTAGTACTGCATTCAGTGGTGAAGAATTCAGATAAATAATACATACAGAAGAGAATTCTGCTCTAATATTACACTTAGCTGGTGTAAACATAACTACAGTCAAGGCACATTATAAAGGAAAAGCTGAGAAAGTGCTAGAATGAATAGAAAACTATCTTTTCCTATTGAAATGTATTGTGATGTACTTCTCTTCTATTTCCATCTCTCATTGTTCTCCAAAGTCCTGCTTAAGCATAAACTGACTATAGAGGCTTCTACTTCATTGGACTTTCCCCCTATTCTACTTAAAATAAATACAAGTGGAGTGATCCACTTCATATGAAACTGGGAAAATGATGATATTCTGCAAGGTCTGTACAAATTCTAACAGCTCCTTGAGTGAAAAACTACAAAGAAGGAATTTTTTCTTTTTGCTCTTCTATTTTAGCAGTTATGTTTACATATGCACACCCATCTGGATGGTTTCATTAGCTGCTTTTGCTCTGAGTTTCCACATTTTCAGCACCACTTTTTTTTTTTTCTGGAATTTCTTTTTGTTTTCTTTTGTGTGTGTGTTTTTTTTTCATTCCATTACCTTCCTCACCCTTTCCCCTCACTCTCATCCTCACCACACACAATAAGTCGCAGTAGACACAGGCACTGATTTGTCAAGTATGTGAAGCCCAACGTTTTGCTAGTTTCTCACTTTTATGATGTACTGACACTTACTAGTTTACATTTATTTACCTCTCTGATAAAGGGACCACCTAAAATGGAAAAAGGAACAGATAGAGGTATATAAGGACCCAAAACCAAATTTCATCGGTTTGAAAATGTTGGTTATTTGTCTTTGGTTTTGTCCAGGCAAATATAATCTGTATAGAGAAGTGCCTTTTGTGGACAGCTGTGTATATGTAGTACTTGGTAAGAATATTGGTCATTATTCTTAAAGAGAATTTAAACTTAGTCAAATGAAATGATTGTAGAATGATATGACACCATATGAATAGACACTAACACATGAAATATTGGAACTAATGCCATTTGTGAGAGTTTTTGAGAGGAAGGGAAGGCAAAATAATGATGATCATGCCATCTCCTGCACAAAAGGATTATTTTTCAGGTTGATAACTTTAAAAAGGTGATTGTAAGTTTCCCATAATTCAAGTTCTTCCTCCTTTATTTCTTAACCTTGCTCTGAGTTGAAAAAGCTTATGGTTTTATTCAAACTTAGTTTCTAACTTTCTGCTTAGACTACAACATTGGTGATCTGTGTCAACCCCAAGCCAGGACTTGGCTCAAGTTTGCCTCCCTTCTTGTCTTTCAACTTGAAACATATATCCTCTGCTTTTCAGCAGGCATGGTTTCCCCCCTCAGAACTATTTTAACTGATACACTGGCCCTCTGATCATCCACTACTATACACTATCATCAACTATACTTATTCTTCATTCTCCTTTGTTGTCACCAAAAAAAAAAAACACTTTCCCCACCAGCTCTATAGGTTTGCAAGATTCTACATTTAGCCTTTCCTCTGTCTAACCTTTCTTTTCCAGTATTCTTTTGTTTTTGAACAAACAGATTTTGTTTTTAACATCAGACTAACAGCACCAACTTGGTACCCAATTTAAACCAGTGTCTAAAGGTGTGCTTAATTAAGGGTACACAGTGCCCTGAGCCACCCAATATTTTAGTCACACAGAAAAAGTCCCAACAAAAGTTCATAAAAGTGAAAGTTCTGTCCAATTCTGTTAGGGGTTGCTGTCAGATAGTCTCTCAGCCAAGCAGACATCTCAGCTTGTCATGGCCTGAAGCAAGAAGTAAGATCAGCTGGTCAGCAGTCTCCGGATAACTGCCAGGTTTTTTTCTCATCTTGCCACGTCCTTGGCAACCACATTTTCTCCTTCACTGTTTGCTGGGTGCCTTTGGCCAGCACCCAACAGTCTCTGGCTTCTGTAGATATAAAGAAAACCTGGACCCCACATTAGTACCCTATACCTAAGACTAAGGGACAAGCCATCGGCCGGAGAGTTCTCCTGCCGATGAAAACTGTCCAGATCTCCCTGAGTTAATCTTCATCTCTCTCCCCTTTTCTTTTTTGCGAGGATCGCCTTCAAGGTGAAGGTTGGCACCTTCTACAATGGCTTGATCAGTGGTATGAGGGATACCAGTAATATGCACAATGCCAATCTCCTTCATCCAGTCTCGAAGGGTATGAGAGGTGTAAGCCAAACCATTATTAGTAATTTCTAAAGGGGTCCCAGCTATGGAAAAGCAATGATATCAGCTAATTTATTGCCTTCAAATAAGGACCAAAGTCTATGTAAAAGGTAAACTGTTTTAGTGCAGACAAAGAGGGTTTGCTGAGCTCGCAAAAGTAAGACTCTCCAACTTTTGCATGGCTTAGTCAGTATAGGCACTATCAGAGATGACATTAATAGTCTAAAGATACAATAAGAGAGCATGAACTATAGCATAGAGCTTATTTTTCATTGCTGTCTCATGCTCTCTTTCTGCCGGAGTTTAAAACAGCCAAACCCTTTCTCTTTTTCTTTCCTCCAACACTAATTAACATCCACTTTGTTCTCTACTTGCTTTGATTACAGAAATTTGTTATAAGAGAAAAAATCATGGACATGATACTTAAAAATAGTATCAGAACTGGTCCTTTAGGTCTCAACCTGAAGACACATACTTAGGTAACTGTCTTAATTTTAATAACTCCACCTTAAGACACACTCAGGAACAATCAGGTAGGTTCTCACCATTGGGAAAAGTGAATCAGAAGAAGTCTATCTTTAACAGAGATGAAGATCGTTCTTCCAATTCTTTCCCAGCATTAACTTCCACATGGAATGATTCCTTCTCAGTAGCCCATAGGGTATATTCCTCTCAGATGGTGGATCACTGGCTTGATGATCTTTCAGACAGTCTTACCTGAATTTAAAATTCCAAACAAATGCCAATTGCAGCCCCAAGAGACTTTATCTCCTACAGCAATTCTCTTTAATCAAAGCCTTAGATGAATCTAATATCTCAGTAAAGCTAAAAGTTCACAGCTTATACAGCTTATCTTTCCTATCTAAGTAGATGGTTTTAAGTTCAACATTACAGATCATTTTGCCTTTCAAATAACCAATATATGACAATTCCAAGTTGCATATTATCTATAATAGAAACATTCAGAAAAGGGCAAAAATTATTCTGAGAGACCCCCTAGATAATGAATTTCAAGATGACTTAATACAATTAAAAACTCATACAAAATTTCCCAATGTCACATAAAAGGAGCCTTCAGATTTAACAATAATAATTCCTTTTCAAGAATGGAAAAATTAATAAATTAACTTCTTTCAATTGAGGAATCCCTCTAGCCTGTTTTGGAAACAGCCCAAATAAATGCAGGCTGTTCCTTGAAATATCAATTGATTATATTATTTAAATCAGCCAAGAACTGCAATTCATTCAAGGCAGCTATACCAGTCTTAATGGGGGAGGGGAATTAGATTGACCTCCACATGACATTATTCTCAACCCACACTATGCTTCTTAACCCCAGATGTTAATAAGATTCCCTCTTCACTTTCCCCAAGTTCCCTGCCTCAGGTCGCTAGATTCCCCAGGGGGAGCTAAGTATCTCAGAACCAGCAGCTTTTGGAGAAAATTGTCCAGTGGCGCGCCTGCTGCTTATCCGAGACCCTTTGCAGACTCCCCAAGGAATCCCTTGGACCCCAGAACACATATTTACACACATATATACACACATACATACATACATACATACACATATAATTGGATCCCGGAGCACACATACACCTAATTTTTTAAACTGGATTCTTTTAATTTTTAATTTTAATCCCAATATGAAATTTCAAAATTTTAATCCCAATATAAAAACTTTTTAATTTTAATACTAATATAAAAACTACTCTTCACTAAACTAGGCATAATTTCTTCCTCTTTCCCAGGCTTCAAATCCCTGCCTGCAGTCAGGGATCTAGAAAAAAGGAAGGGAAAGTGAAAGAAATTATCTTTGCTCTATGTTCTCTAGAGATCAATTATCAAACTCCCCAACTATTATTCTAATAGACTTTGAAGTTTCAAACTTGGCCAGAGTTGAACTTCAAGAAAGTCTTTTTTCTCTTTTTTATTTTATTTTATTTTTTCTCTTTTTTTAAAAAAAAAAATTTCTCTATTAAAGATATTAGATCCCAGAAACAGAACTGTTTGGAGACACTCCCTTAGTTCTCTATTACAGATAGATTCTAATTATCTTTAAGTGCCTAGCTTTTCAGTCTTAAGTACCCTTAAGTATCCTTGAGTACCTTACCTCTCTTTTGCTAATTCCTTCTTGGAGTTGCCGGTGAAAGAACAAAAGAATCCTAAAGGGTGGTGGGGTGGTTTCTCAGTTCACTCCCTTCTCCCGCCCATTCTCTGACTCCCACAAGCCAGGCCTTCATCCCCTAAAGCCAAAACTTTGCAAAACTTTTCTCCAATCAGATCTAATTGACTCCACCCTGGTTCCAGTGTAACAATGCTTTCAAATTACCTTTACCCATTCCCTTTTCAATTAGCCAATTTATCTCAAATCTTTATGTTTGCTATTTTCTGATCTAAATCCAGGCTTTTTAAAACTAAACTGCTCTCCAATCTCTCTGTAAAGAGTTACCTCTTTACAAATGACTACCTAAGAGCTTTTCAGATTCTAACAACACACCTTAATTTAGGAGAGCTATTCTCTCAGGCCTTCTAGGCCGCCAATGATTCCTAAACAATTTTAGTTAATAAATTTTGAAGTCTAATGATTAACAATGAGCAAAAATCAGAGATCTGATCCCACCAATTCTCACTATCTGTCTTGGAAACCTATCACAGACCAGATTGGCATCTGGCATTGTAGAGACCTGATCACCTGCAAAATTAAAAAAAAAGGTCAACCTGATACACAGATCAACCCTAAAGTTCACAGAAGATAATAACCTTCTTTACAGAAGTGAGACTCAAATTGAATCTTCAGTTACCTTTTTTAGCTCCTTTTTTATTTTACCAATTGAAATTTTTTTTGCTCATTGCATTTTTTTCATTTCACAATTTCTTGAATTGATATCTTTTTCATTTCTATTTTGTAAGGAATTATATGCTTTTTCTATTTCATCAGATTAATTTTTAGGGAGTTATATGCTTTTCCCATCCTTCTTACAAAGATTTCATTTCCTTTCCCAATTTTTCTTCTAACTCTCTTTAAATATCCTTTATGAAGTTTTCCAAGAAAGTCTTGTGAAATGGGGACCAGCTCATATCTCCCTTTGGGGATTCATCAGGAGGTGATTTTCCTTTCTCTTTCATCTGTTTGAGTAGAAAAAAGAAGACCTAATTAAGCAATAAAATAATAATATGAATGGATCAAACCAAACCTGCTGTTCAATCAAGTCATTTTTGAATTGCCTGAAATTATATAATTTTATATGGTGTTTTAAGATTTTCAAAGGACTTCACAAACAATCCTGGTATATAGATATTATTATCCTTGTTTTCAGATGAGAAAATCAGTAAACAAAAGTTTTACCCAGATTCCAAAAGCTAATATCTGAGACAGAAATTGAATCAGGAGGGTCAAAGAAATTGAGCATCTCAAATTGGGATTTCAGTGATCAGAAAAATTTTGAAAATAGAAAAAAAGCTGAAAACCCTTGAGCTAACAGTGAAGTCACCTTGATCTTTTTTTTTTTTTTTTTTTTTTTTAAATCAGCCAACTTCTTCCTTAGCTTCTTTGTTATACATAACAGAGACAATACTTTGAAGCATAGGAAACTTTCCCCCCTGTTTCTAATGATTTATTGCCAAGTAATTTTCATAGACAACAATATCTAGGTCAGCACACAATATACTTCACTTTAATTCCTGACTACCTTCTGGACAGTCACTTTGTTGTCACTTGTACAAGTGCCAGAGGTATCATTTGAAATTAGACTCGGACTCTATGGCTACTATTCCTTCAGTCAGTCAATAAATGTTTCTTAGGCACCTACTTTGTGCTAGGAATTGTGCTAAGCTCTGGGAATATGTACAGTAAGAGGCAAAAGACAATCCCTGCTCTAAAAGTGCTCAGAATTCAATGATGGACACAAGAAACAGATATAAACAATCAAGGTATATATAGGACAAATAGCATATAGAATATCTAGGATAAATCGAATACAATTAAAAGAAGGAAAACACTAGAATTAAGAGTTAGGAAAGGCTTCCTGTAAAAGACAGAATTAGTTGAAACTTAAAGAAAGGTAGCAAAGCTAGTAAGTAGAGACTAATAGAAAGAGGATTGTAGACATGGGAGACAGCTAGAGAAAATGCCCAGAACCTAGATATGAAGTGTGCTGTTAATAGAATAGCACAGAAGCTAGTGTACACTAATAGGAATGGTCTGGGCTTTAAAGTCCGTTGAATACCAAAAAGAAAATTTTGTATTTGATCCTAAAAGCAATGGAAAGTCACAAAAATTTATTGAGTATGGAGGTGGCATGTACAAATCTGCATTTTAGGAAAATCACTTTGGTGACAGACAAGAATAGATTAGAGGGAGAAGAGACTTGAGTCAAGCAGATTTACTAAAAGGCTATTGCAATAATCAAAGCATGAAGTGATGAAAGTCTGCACTAGAAGGGTAGCAGTGTCAGAGGAGAGCACAGTATTTGACAGATGTTGCAAATGTGAAGTTGACAGATTTTGGCAACAGATTTGGGTATTGTGGCAGGATATTGAGGGACAGAGTGAGAGATAATGCCTTTGAAGAAGATATAGGATGAGTCCCAAGCTGCAAGCCTGAGGTATTGGGAAAATGGTGGTGTCCTCTATACTAAGAGAGAAATTAGGAGTATGGAAAGATTATAGAAAAAGATAGTGTTCAATTTCAGACATGTTGGGTTTAAAATGTTCAATGAAGATCTATTCTGTTATGTCTGAAAAGCATTAAGAAATGTGCAGTTGGAGGATAACAGGTTTTAAAACAGGAAAGGTTGATTTGGGAATCATTAGCTTATAAATATAGTGTTCCAGTATTTTTTCAAGTATACCATGAAGCTGCATTTAAATTTGAAGTCCTATCCTTTGTATACAGCCTTGCTCAAAGACACTGAAATATCTATTTTCTTTTTTCTTTTATCCTAATATTACACCATTACAGTTCACTTATACAGTCTTATTCTTGAATTACTTGTAATATGCACAGTTTAGCATTGTAGTGGAATAACTTACACAAAGAAAGACGGACCTATATACATTTGCCACTTTGATCCTCTTATTGAACAAGTATATCAAGGCATGTTTGTTCAATGCCCAGCCCCAGCATTTGCTGATTTTACTTTGCCCTTTTGAAAAATCCCTGTCTAATGTAATAATTTTGTCTTCTTTGCTTTGCTCTGTTTCATCTAGTTGATCCCTTGATATTAGATTTCATCTTTATCCAAAAAATAATAGATTGGATATTTTTAAACAAATCAGTTTGAGCTAGACTGAGTTAGGAGCAGTGAAGTTTCCTTCTTGCTATCACCTCCCTACTTTAGAAACCAAGACAATGC
This sequence comes from Myrmecobius fasciatus, assembly GCA_023553655.1. Classification (NCBI taxonomy): domain Eukaryota; kingdom Metazoa; phylum Chordata; class Mammalia; order Dasyuromorphia; family Myrmecobiidae; genus Myrmecobius; species Myrmecobius fasciatus. The sequence continues at coordinate 24,111 of JAJPUD010006592.1, read as the reverse complement.
TACCAGATCATGTTTTTGACAAGTATCTTATATAACTTTATCATACTCTTAGGTATTTAACATTTGTTGATTATTCCATGGATGTTTAAATTGCTTCTCTAACTAGATTATAAATTCCATGTAGGTGGGGAGCATTGGCATAGTTAGTAATATTGGTCCCTGAGATAAGATTCACAAAATGTGTCTATAGCAATCAAACAATAAGAATTTAATAAGCATTTACTTTTAGTCAGTTACTAGTTTAAGCACTGAGACAAGCAATACGGAAATAGCCTTCTTTAAAGCCAGATTCAATTAAAGAGGTTGGGAGAGACTACATGATAACACTGTGTAGTACAGAGTTAAAACCTTAGGGACATCATGAAGTTGTTGGTTTGAAGATTGCCTCTGGGAAGTGTATGAATATTGAGAGAGGTGGGGGTCAATGGAATTAGAAGTTTTCCAATTGGTGGCTTTTTATTTTAATAATTCTTGCTAACTAGGTGCTAAAGAAATATATGTTCTCATGCAGAGTTGTACACATAATTAAATTCAATAAATATCCACTAAATGACTAAGGAAGGATTTCCTTCATTTAAATAAACTATCTGTTAACAAAGTTGGAATTCCGTATTGAGTAGAAATAAAATGAGAAAATCCATTATTTGAGTGATGTTGAGGAATTTATAAGAAAGGTATTTTTATCTCTGTCTCACCCATGTAAGATAATTGGTTATTGTTATCAGTAGAAAAACAAAACAAAATAAGAATATTGCTAAATTAACCTGTCTTGTTAGGCCAAATGGATTGGAAGCAGAGCTATGTAGAATGGTAGCATCTTCAGAGCAGGGGCTATTTTTACTTTTTCTTTGTAACCTCTGTACTTTGCACATTGTCTCTTATATAATGAGTTTGTACTCATTTGGATTTATATATTGCCTGATATAATGAAACATTATGGGGACTTTATCTTAAATTTTTTTGAAGATGAGTGCTATACAACATGAAGACCACTAAGCTTGAGAGAAAAGTCAATGAATTTTCCTTTTCTATCAACCTCCTTACAGTACCTTTAAGCCAAAGCCTAATGTAACTTACCTTTCTTAACAGGAAAAAAATAGGTAAAGAGCTTTATCTGGGTTGTTTTAATCTTACTCTAAGTGGCTCTAAAAGATAGCTGATGTCATAGACAGTTAACTTTCATAATGAGAAAATATTTCCTGGGGAATCAATCCTATGCCTAAACCAGGGTGTTTTCCTTACTGTGTATCACATGGTAATTAGTATGAAAATCAGATCTTTTCTGAAGAGTTCATTTTCTCCTGCTGCTTCATTCAGACCCTAAGTTGTAATCTTCTATTTGTGACAGCATTGTTGGTTGCTGAGGGGAAAAGTTTTGATGTTATGAATGGAAGATTATGACTTCAGGTAGGGGAAACACAGCAGGACCACAGGATGAATTCTACAAGCAAAAATTCTGTTGTCATGCAAATTGTTCCAACCAGAAAAGAAAGACATTTGGAATACTGAAATGCTTATTCAAAAAGACATTCTCCAGTGTCTAGCCATTTGCAACTCCTCATCTGAAGCAATGGCAGTTCCTGCTTTATGGAGGATAGGATTAATTTCCAACAGTGATGAGCTCTTCACCTTCTTTTGCATAATTAACCCCTTTGGCAGCCTGGTCAATTCAATGGATCCTTTCTCAGAATAATGTTCTTAAAAACACAAAAATACAAAAGAAATAAATTATATTGAAATATAGTTACCTAGTATGTGTGTGTATATATTTATGTTAGTACATGTTTGTGTTATGAGTATATAAACATGTATGTGTACACCAGCATTTATGTATGTATGTGTACATGTGTATACATTCACAAACATACTGTGTGTTTATGTGTGTACACATATAAACAGAGAAAGGACATGAGAAAGAAAAGGCATTTAGCATTTAATTGCCAAAATCACTTTTTTCTTTCCTGATATGAGACCCCAGTTCTATTTTTAGCAGCATCCCAATTATTTAGTTCAGGGGGAGAGAGAAGGAAGCAATGGGAAGAAAAAAATATTCTGGTGATCTCTCCAAGCTGCCATCTTCTTAATATTCTAATAAAATTCAGTCAATACACAATTAAGTGCTTACTATATGACAACCCCTGTTCTTACTGGTAGAGGAGGTCTTTAGCTCTCTTCTTCCTCATAGCTAAAAATATTTATTATTCCACCAAATAAATCAAAAATTCTTTCAGTATTTAGTTATGATAATCCATACTCATTTCATTTCCAAGATAAAAATAATATAAAAGAAAAAGAAAAATAAATACAGACTTCATGGGATCACAGCTTTTGAACTGAAAGGGATTTCAGTGTTCATTTAACTCCCTCAATGTTCAGATGAGGATCAGGAGAACCAGAAAAGCTAAGTGGCTAGCCTCAAGTCACAAATATTGACAGTAAGTGGTAGAACTCTTATCTGGATCTTTGTCCTCTGATGCACAGGAGAGAGGATGCTGAACCTGAGGCAGAGAAACTTGAGTATAAATCTAGAATCAGACATTTATTAGTGTGTAACTTGGAATTCTGTTTGCCTCAGTTTCTTAATGTAAAGTAGGCTAGAGAAAGGAATGGAAAATTATTCCAGTATTTTTTCCAAGAAAACCTCAAATGGGGTCCCATGAGTCAGATATCACAGAAAGATTGAACAACAACAAGCAAAACATTCTACAGCTAATTGAAACAATTTCAATAGTGGTTCAACAAAATGTGAACCTAAGTTAAGATGAACTGATTCCTCAGTAAAAATATTAACCCCAGTGAATACAGATATTTGACTTGTAAAAAATAAAAAGAAATATAAATAATAATTGATTCCCTCTACTTTAATTTGAAAGATAAAGCACCATCTAACTGCAACATCATAAGACACAGAAGGATATCATTTGCCAAATGAGTGGTGGGAGATAAAGTTCTATATGAATTCAGAGTAGAGAGTTGGCAGGTTATGGAGGGGGAGGCTTCATTTAAAAGAAGGAATGTTAGCAGTTCTTTCAAGCATTTCTTAGAACTAAGGAAAATCCAGTCTTTAAGGGCCAATACGCACCCAAGGTTCTCAACTGACATTGGTAAATAAATCAACAAGGGTTAGAACATAGAAAAGAATCTTTATTTGACAAAGCATTCAAGAAGAAAGGCATTTGCCCTGAATCTCTGGGAAGAGAGCTTTTAATTTACAGTGTTCAGGCTACATCTTGTGCCAACCAATGGTTCCTTATGGTAGGTCTTGTTTTCCATCGAGAGCCATCTGGGTCTACTGGCTATAGATACATCAGAAGGTGTATGATTCTGGCCAAGTCACGTAAAATAATTGCCTCTCAAAAATAAAAATAAAAAAGGAAAATCACAAAGTCAAGGATGCTTACTAGGTCTCAGTCTTTAAGTTTAAAGTAGTTTTCCTGGTTTTCTTCCACAATGCTTACTTGGCTTTGGTCAGCCCTCCTAGGAAAATCACAATTAGTAACTAGTGCCAAAGGAGAAGAGATTGTTATGGCCTTGATTTACCATAAAAAGCTTCATGGAAAGAGGAAGGACAAGAATTAACCTTGAAGGATTGGTAAAATTTGAATACGTAGAGATGACAAGGATATTCTTTATATGGAAAGAGAAAATAATGATTAAACAAGGATCAAGAGAAGAGAACAGATGCTCCAAAGAAGAGACTGAGCAAAACAGGAAAAACTGTAAGTCCATTGCTGTTTAGAAGAAACAAACTGACTTCAGAGGCCTAATTTTCAGAAACGTGAAATAATACTCTCGTGCTATCTAATTACTAGTGATTATCCAAGTATTTAGTAAAAGATCTTCATTGTAATCATTTATACAAGTCAAGGTAGATTTTATTGAGTTTTTGCTTTCTGATAAAGAAATTTATTAATCATCACAATTTATGCAAAGAAAAAGTTTTAGAAACTCATTAATTTTAAATCCTGATAATGGTCATGCTTTCATCTCTAGTTTCATCTCATTAAGGCTATAATTCTAATGTCTGTAGAATGATGGGGTTTTCCTAATATTTTTTTCACATTTGTTTCCTAATTTGAAAGAGAAGACTGAAATTCAATAGAATGATTGGAAAATTGCTGTTTTAGCAGGAATTGCAAAAATATTGGAATTGAAAAAAATTTTAAAATATCTTTGATTTACATCTTATCATTTTAAGATTTTGAAAAAAATCATTTTACTTGTCTAGTTCTTTGTTTTCTTCTGCATCATTTCCTAGAGAAAGCTATGTTTTTTTCCTAGTTAGCAATGTCTGGCTGTAAGAGTTGCTCTATAAACAAAGCTAAGTGCTGCAGAATCAATGCTTTTGAATTGTGGTTCTGATGAAGACTTTTGAGAGTCTCTTAGACAGCAAGGAGGTCAAATCAGTCAATACTTAAAGATATTAATTCAGACTATTCACTAGAAAATCAAATATTGAATCTGAAGCTTTAATACTTTGGCCATATAATAAGAAGATAGGACTCAGAGGAAAAGACCCTGATATTGAGAAAGATTAAAGGCCAAAATAAAAGGGGATAGCAGAGGATGAGATGGATATAATGTCATGGAAGCAATGAACATGAGTGTGAACAGATGTCCATAGATTAGTGGAAGATAGAAAGGACTGATATGATATGGTTCATTGGGTCACAAAGAGTCAGACACAACTCAGAGACTGAACAATAATAGTCCTATATGTCTTTATCTATGAAAATCAAGTATTGGACTAAAAAATCTCTAAGTTCCCTTTCACTTCTAACATTCTATAATTCTGATCTCATTTCTAAGAATTGCCAGACATTACATTGAAAGTTGAGACATCATCGTGTAAGGTTTAGAAGAGTATATCTGAAGACATTTAAAATAAATTGCCTTGATATGATTCTTGTACCATTCTGAGATCATGGATAGGCCCTAAAATAGGCATAGGAGATCACTACTTTTTTTATACTGCACAACTGCTTTCAGCATGCAAAGGTCAGTCTGAGGTTCAATTTGGGCTAACTTTTTATGTGGCTACTGGAAATTAACTAAAAGTTAGAGAACAGTAATATGCCTCTGACTTCAGAGAATCAGCTCTCAGGAACTGATCCCTTGTTATAATTTGTATAACTAAAGAAAAGTATTTTAGACTTTGGTTCTCAGGAGGCAAAGGATGGAAAGTATATAATGCAAAAGCAGGAGGCAAAGCCAACATAGAAGAAATTCAGGGGAAAACTCAGGGTCTCAAAAGAATCATGGCTCAGATTCAGGAATGATGAGACCAAAGCTAGGACAAATCTCAGAGAAATTGTGAGTTAGTCAGGTGTCCTCAAAATTGGCATTAGTCAGAGTCCAAAGTCAAGGTCAGGATCACTAGAATGCCAGTCAGATCAACAAAATAAAGTAAAGCAAGCAGTCATGACAAAATGTTGTTGACAAGGGCTGAGCTGAATCTTTGGTCTTTTGATGTGGTATTAGGAAGTACATAGGACATAGCACAATTTAAACAATGTGATTGAAAGAGTTTCATGAGACCCTTAATCCTTTCATGGCTTTACCTTATGTCTAGATAAAATGCCCATCATTAGACTCTCCTTTATTTTTCTAAACACATACAAATCATTTATATAGAATGCATCTCTGTATGTGTAAAAATATGTGTATATGTGTATAATATATATTTACATGTATGTTTTCAAAATATGTATGTGTAACTATATATACAGAAGGATTTGTATATGTGCCAATAGATAGATAGATGATAAATAGCTTACATAGGCATATTTATAGTCCATTGCACAATGGTATAGTGGGCAGGGAGTTAGAGGTTCTGGATTTAAATCCTGGTTTTCCAATTGACTAAATCCTCTTCATCCTTCCCTTCACCCCTTCACCCTGCCTAAGACTCAGTTTCTCTATTGGAATTTTTATGATAAGAAGCCACTATTGCTTTTACATTCCATTTCATCTCTTATCTTCATGTCTTTGTATAGTCTGTGCTTCATGCCTAGAATGCACTTCATTTTTACATCCATCCTTCAGAATTCATCCATCATTTCCTTCATAATTCATGTAAATTGGTAAAACATTCCAGGTTTTTGAGTGAATGAAGGCTTAGAGATAGAATTCTTAAGATAATTTCAGAGGGAGTGATTAGGCCAGGGTGACTAGAGCAGAGAGGTTTTATACCAGATATTGATGAATATCCTTTGATTACTTAGAAAGGATTTGCTGTATCATCTTTATCTTTTTTGTTATCTGATGATATAAGAATGTGAAGGATTATGTCTAATGGTTAGTGATTCAGGATATAAGATTAACATTCTAATCTCTGATCAGACATAATCTTTGCACTTTCTTTCAAGTAGTTGTCCCCTGAAATCTAATAGTATTTGTAACTTTCTGGATTTAAAACAAATCCAAAGTCTATAAGCACTAAAGAGAAGAGAAATTGCTTTGTCAATGTTCACACCAAACTAAGATCCCCTTAAGTTGAACTTTTGGTCTTGTTTATTCTAAGCAAAGAGTGCCTTACTTTGCTGAAGAGAATAAATTAAAAGCTTATTAAGAAAACTTAAAAACATCCACTGCCCTTAGCAGTTATGGACTGAATAAATTAATTCAATTTTATGGAATAAATTTGAAGACAAAATCTTAAAGCTCCATTGCTGGGTAAGTAATTGTCTGAATGATGATTCTGAGGTTTGGCAGAAGCCACCTTAGATATATTTACTGGTACCAAAAGCACATTGGACCAGGAATTAAATGACCTAGATTCTAGCACTAATTATATCACTGTCTGATTACATGACCTGGTACACTCTCACTACCTTTCTCTAAGTCACAGATTTGTTAAGTGTAAAATGAAGAGATTGGATAAAATTATCTTCAAATCTTGTTTTTCTGACATTGTTTTATTTTCTTGCAATAGTTTTGAAATGACCTTTTAATGATAGTGCAGAAAGCCTGAGGAGACAGATACTTTCTTGCAAGAGATAATCATTCTCAAAGATTGATAATAAAACAAAAACTTAACTTCCTGCCAGGAACAGAGTGAAGAGTTGAAAAGAAAGAAAAATAATTCTGCTCTCAAGAAGTTTACATTCTGACGATGGAAATAATGTGCAAATAACTATGTGCATACATGATGTATATAGAGAAGTTAGAAGATAACGTCACAGAGGAGGCACTAGCATAGAGGCTGGGACTGAAAAAGTTTTCTAAAAAGGTAGGATTTGAGCTGAGCTTTGAAGGAAGCTAATGAAAACAAGAGGGAAATGAAGAGCATTTCAAGTAGGAGGAAAAGACAATGCAAGAGCATGCATTTGGAGATGGGCTAGAGATTAATGTTGCTCTTGCTCTTACATGACCTTCCCACTCCTGTATCCTGCTTTTTTTTATTAAACCTTTTTATTTGAAAAACATATGTATGGGTAATTCTTCAATGTTGACCCTTACAAAGCTTTCCATTACAAATCCCCCCCCCCCCCCCCAGTGTCCAACCCTCCCCTAGATGGCAGGAAGTCTACTACATGTTAATTATGTTAAAATACTTGACAAATTGAATATATGTATACATATTTCCACACTTATCATTGTTGTGCAAGAAAAATCATATTTACAAGAAAAAAAAATCTGAGAAAGGAAACCAATGCAAGCAAACATCTATAGAGAGCATGAAAATGTTATGTTGTGGTCCACATTTCATATCCCTCTCTCTGGGTGCATGTGGCTTTCTTCACTGAACAATTGGAACTGGTTTGAAACATTTCATTGTTGTAGAGAGCCATGTCCATCAGAATTGATCATCATATAGTCTTGCTATTGCCATGTATAATGATCTCCCGGCTCTGCTCATTTCACTCAGCATCAGTTCATGCAAGTCTCTCCAGGCCTCTATGAAATCATCCTGCTGGTCGTTTCTTATAGAACAATAATATTCCATAACATTCATATACCATAATTTATTCAGCCATTCTCTAATTGATGGGCATCCATTCTGTCTCCTGCTTTTGCAAAGGCTATCTCTAATGCTTAGAATGCACTCCCTTCTCACTTCCACCTTTTGAAATCCCTATTTTTCTTTATGATTGGGCCCAAATGACATCTTCTGTATAATTCCTTCACTGATCACTCTAGCTAATCCCTGCCCAGGCAACCTTCATTTTATTTGTATGTACATCTATTTCTATGTCTACAGGTCTATAGAGATAAGCCACATAATGTAAAGATTTACATATGATGGATGTCATACAAATGACAAATACATTTGATGTTCACAGTAAGATATGGATTTTGTCTCATAACATAAACCACCCCTTAGGCAATATCTTGAACTTTAGATTAGTGAGAAAGAGAAATCTTAGACTCAGTTGGATTCTGAAGGGTTTTTTTTTTTTTTGGTTGTATTTTTTTTTTTTTAAGTCATTCAGGACTGCCTGCTAGCACCACAGATAATGTTATTTCTCTATTTACTGAGCAGCCAAACATTCCAGCAGAATTATATATTCATGAATAGATCATTCAGTACTAGAATTGACACAGTCAAGGAGGTAAAAATCATAATCTTTCAAATATTCTTGTTTCATCTTACTACTGCTTAGGCTGCAAACAGGAATTTTTTTTTTTCACTTCTGTATCCCTCACCATATCCAGTAGAGAGCAGGCCACAGAGTAGGTGCTCTATAAATAATTGTTCATCATTTGATATTTTGGACATTCATTTCTTCCAGGGAAAGGAAAACCTGATTCATTTTAAAGAGATTTATTTTTGTTGAGATTTAATTAATCCTCACTTTTTGAAAATGCCCAATCCATGATGATTGAAGCTTACCTGGATTACATAATATATATAAAATAATCATACACTTTCTCTGTAAATATATAATACACACACATAGATAGATATTGATATAGATACACACACACATATATGTGGATTGAAATTTTAAAAAATTCTGGGACATATGTACATATATCTATATCTGTCTATCTATCTATATATATAAAGAGAGAGAGAAAGAGAGAGGGAGAGAGAGAGAAACACATACACACATTGGTGTATTTATTTTCCATTGGTATTTTTAATATTGTTTATATTTTTCATATATACATATAAATATGTGTTTACACATACATACATACATACACACATACATACGTATATACATACACATGTGTGCATATTTGTCATCCTAGCCAGTTTTGTAGCTCATATTATATGAGAGAAAGGCAAATGGTCATCTGCTCTATGTAATACAATAAAAAGAAAATTGGCCTACTGCTTAATTAGTTGTCTGAGTTTGGGTAAATCATTTAACTTCTCCAAACCTCAGTTTCTTCAGTTAAAAAAAAAAAAAAAAAAAAACAAAAAAAATATATTTAAAATGATATCTAAGAAATAATTTTTTTTTTGCATTTCAAAAATTTGTGAGTCTATGGTCTTTTTTTTTTTTTTCCAGACATGTAGATTTCTTTTAAGGAACTCAGTAAGGAAACTGCCCATACCAAAACAGATTAGCAATTCTTCTGCAACTTACTATCTAATTGATACTCTTCTAATTGAATGAGAGATTAGACTACTTGCTACCAAAGAAATGATTTGAAGGTAAGCCTTTTTTACTTTTTTCATTTTAAAAAATGTATTTATTTACCTATTTAAAACTTAAAGGCAAAAATAGGAAAAGAAAAAAAAAAAACATTGCCATGTACACAGCAGAAAATGAGAAAGGATTCAAAATAGAAAGCAATAAATTTCCATTTCAAGAAAGCCTATATAATAAATACTACACATAATGTTCAAAGTCCATCTTTTCTTTGCTTTCATATAGGTTTTCTTCTTCTGTCTTGAGCACTTTTTTACTTTATTCATTTTCCCCCTTTCCTCCTCAGTCCCCAAACAATGCTACAATTAAGCACAAATATAGATATAAATATATATGTAAGACAATAAAATGGTTTTTTGTCTACTGTATGTCTGAAGGTGAATAATATCTTTCTTCAGAAGTTCAAGTCTTTCCATATTTTTCTAAATCCATCTTTTTTATTATCTCTTGCATCACAGCAATATTCCAGCCATATATTCTTTGGTTATTTTAAATAATGTAAAGCAATATTGATGAATATGACAGGCATATTGTGCTTACCCTATTTTCTGTTTCAATGAAATCTATTTTAGCTTTAATTTTGTATGAGATTATAATTACTACCCCTGTGTTTTTTACCTAATAAATTCTACATATGATCTTTGTTTTCATTTTGTGTAATTAGCAAAATGGCAGTGAAGTAAGCAAAGAAAAAATACCAATAAATAAAGAAAATACAATTTGTGTTATTTTGACAGAATAAAGTTATTATGTATCTCTTACTGCCTATCCCTTCTGGCTCCTCTGCTTTACTTTTACCTAATACCTTGCCCTCCTACTACTTAACCTAGCCCCCCTTCAAGGATCCCTCCATTATCCTTTTTCTTTCCCTCTGACCCTTTCCCCTTATCCTCTTATTTCTATCTCAATTTAGAAGACTTTTATTCCCTTCTGAATGTTTATTTTGCTCTCTCTTTAACCTAGATCTGTTGTGAGGATTGCGTACAAAAATCCCTTCCTTATTCTCTTCCCACCTCCTTATCTCTTTAGTCCCTTATTTCTTTCTGAATTTAGAAAGGTTTCATATCTTTCTAAATATATATGCATTGTTCCTTCTTTAACCCATTCCAGGACTGTCAGCTGTCCTCTAGATTAGTTTTTCCTTTGTGTCTCATAGGTATAATTACTCTTTTTATCTGTTCCTACATAGTTTTGTTTTTTAGAATCTAATCATATTAAGTTCTACCCAATCTTTCTTTCAAACTACCCAAATACTAATGTCAAATTTAGACATACAGTTAATATTTCCACATACAAAAAGTCAACAATTTGTCTTTAGTGAGTCTTTTTTAATTTATCTTTGGTGTTTACCTTACATTTCTCTTGGAACTTTTATAACAAAATTTTTAAGTTCATGATTTTTTGTAACAAAAGGAAAGAAGACGGGAGGGAGGGAGGGTAAAAGGATGGGGGGAGAAAAGAAAAGAGGGAGTAAGAGAGAGGAAAAATGGAGGGAAGGAGGGAGAGAGAGGGAGGGAAGTAGAAGGAGGGAAGTAGAGAGGAAAGGAGGAAGTAGGTAAGGAAGAAAAGAAAGAAGGAAGGAAGGAAGGGAAAAAAGGAGGAGGAAGGAAGGGAAAAAGGAAAGGAGGGAGGGAAGGAAAGAGGGAAGAAAGGGTGAAAGAAGAAAAAGATATGAAATACAATAGATTTGAGTAAGAATATAAGATTATCCATCAATCAACAGAAACTTATAAATTTCCCATAGTCCCTTCTTGCATCCCCCATAACAGATGGTTAATGTGGCTGTGAAATCCACTTCAATGTCAAAAGTAAGACCTTGTTCTGTGTAAAATTTATCTGACCAGAAGAACTGTTTAAGTGCTTTAGAAATTAATTCTTCTGATTAAAAATGAGGGCAAATATCATCTAATTCTGCAAATGCCCTCAGTTGAAAAGAAGTTTATTTGAGGAGGTGATTATGATACTTTATGCTACTTCAAGTATTATGAATTCTTTGGTCTTTGAATTTTTCATTTTGTGTAATTAGCAAAATGGCAATGAAGTAAGCAAGGAAAAATACCAATAAATAAAGAAAATACAATTTAATTGGGTGTTATTTTGACAGAATAAAGTTAAATTGGGAAACTAACAGTCTAAGCCTTTTATAGAAAAAGAGTCTACCACATTTTCATAATGCATTATTAAAATCGTTTTTTTTTTTAAAGAAGACAGACTAATACTTTCAAAATTCAAACAAGGATAAAAAGAGTTTTCTTAAAACACTTTGTTCCCCAAATAAAAGCTTTGCCAGGGGCCCATCAAGATCTCATGGCAGGTATCCTATATTCACAAAGGACTTTTGTTTCCAAGGAAGAGGAACATGAAGTTTCAAAGGGATCCCTGTGGTACTTCTCCCTCAAAGATTTTTATTAGGATTGGTTGGGTAGCAGTGCCAATACATCCTAGAAGAAAAATAAAACATGTTTAGTAGAATATCATAGCTCATATTTGCATAATGCTTCACAGTTCACAAAGTAGTTTCCAAACAACTCTGTGGGTGTAGGTTGTGCAAACATAATTACCGTCATTTCATAGCAGAGGAATCTGAGGCTCAGAGTAATTAAGGTACTTGCCCAGAAGCCTTAGAACACACAGTCTTAGCTTTCTGACTTTTAGTCTGACTTTCTCCTGTATCAACTTATACTTCCAGTGTGTCGATTATTATGCAGACGACTCTCAAATCTGTACATTAAGTCTTATTCCTCTTTTGAACTGCCATAATACAGTATGATGGATTTGGAAATAGAGGACCTAAGCTCAAATTTCATTTCTTGCATTTGCTTCCTTTGTGATTGTGAGCAAGTCTCTAAACCTCTCTGATTCTCAATTTCTTTGTAAAAATGAGGGAATCAGATTACATGACTATAAAGATCCCTTCTAGTGCTGTATTTATGATCTTACGCTTCCTATCTACAAATGTCTATAGGATATCTCTACTTGAATATATTTTTGATATTTCAAATTCAATATGCCCAAAACTTAAAGATGACTTTATTATCTTTCTCTCTAAACTTGTTCATTTTCTCTCTTTATTTATATCAGTATTTTAAACTTTAGTTTACCATTGATTTTTTCTTTCTCCATCTCCTCTCACATCTTTTGTCTTATGCAGCATCCCTCACATCTGTCTTGCCTTCTCCCTTCCTACTGCTACCACACTTGTCCAAATCTGCAATATTCTCCTAATAAATCTTGTTGCCTCCAATTTCCCTCAGTATATCTATGATAATCTTGCTAGATTTTTACTTTATCATGCACAAATCTGTCTATGTTATACCTTTGCTCAAAAATCTATAGTGATTTCTTATACCATAATGAGTAATATACCAGTTTCAGTACATAGTATTCAAGTATTGCAAGAATCTGATACTAAATATAAAGAGGGACTTTGTAAGCAAGTTAGAGGAATGTAATATAGTTTATCTCTCAGACCTGTGGAGATGGAATAAATTTATGTCCAAAGAAGACCTGGAACTCCTAATTGAACACCAGATGGATAATTTTGATTATATTAAGTTAAAAAGTTTCTGTACAAACAAAACAAATGCAGACAAGATTAGGAGGGAAGCATCAAATTGGGAAATCATCTTTACATTTAATGGTTCTGATAAAGGCCTCACTTCTAAAATATATAGAGAATTGTCTCATATATATAAGAATTCAAGCCACTCTTCAATAGATAAGTGGTCAAGGGATATGAACAGACAATTTTCAGATGATGAAATTACAACCATCTCTAGTCATATGAAAAGATGCTCCAAATCACTATTGATCAGAGAAATGCAAATTAAGACAACTCTGAGATACCACTACACACCTGTCAGATTGGCTAAAATGACAGGAAAAGATAACGATGAATGTTGGAGGGGATGTGGGAAAACTGGGACACTAATACATTGTTGGTGGAACTGTGAACGGATCCAACCATTCTGGAGAGCAATTTGGAGCTAAGCTCAAAAAGTTGTCAAACTGTGCATACCCTTTGACCCAGCAGTGTTTCTACTGGGCCTATATCCCAAAGAGATCTTAGAGGAGGGAAAGGGACCCACATGTGCAAGAATGTTTGTGGCAGCCCTTTTTGTAGTGGCTAGAAACTGGAAACTGAATGGATGCCCATCAATTGGAGAGTGGCTGAATAAATTATGGTATATGAATGTTATGGAATATTATTGCCCTGTAAGAAACGATCAGCAGGACGATTTCAGAGAGGCCTGGAGGGACTTGCATGAACTGATGCTGAGTGAAATGAGCAGAACCAGGAGATCATCATACACAGCAACAACAGTATTACATGATGATCAATTCTGATGGACATGGCTCTCTGCAACAAAGAATTGTCTCAAACCAGTTCCAAT
>JAJPUD010006592.1:0-10009 GCA_023553655.1 Myrmecobius fasciatus | reverse complement strand
CAGCAGGACGATTTCAGAGAGGCCTGGAGGGACTTGCATGAACTGATGCTGAGTGAAATGAGCAGAACCAGGAGATCATCATACACAGCAACAACAGTATTACATGATGATCAATTCTGATGGACATGGTTCTCTGCAACAAAGAATTGTCTCAAACCAGTTCCAATTGTTCACTGAAGAAAACCATATACACCCAGAGAGAGGGAAATGAAATATGGACCACAATGTAACATTTTCATGATCTCTATTGACATTTGCTTGCCTTGTGTTGCCTTTCTCTGATTCTTTTTTTTTCTTGTAGATAGGATTTTTCTTGCATAACTTCTCAAGCATTTCAACATTATTAACATGTAGTGGACTTCCTGCCATCTAGGGGAGGGGAGGGGACTGGGGGTAAAATTTGTAATGGAAAGCTTTGTAAAGATCAATGTTGGGGAACTACCCATATATATGTTATACAAATAAAAAGCTTTAATAAAAAAAAAAAAAGAATCTGATACTACAATAAGTTTTCCAGCCTTACCTCATATTACTAGTAGATATTTCTGGTTTTTCTGTGTCTTCTTAAAGATCTACAAGGCTCACTTATTCTGGTAAACCTTCCTTGGTATCTCTGCCCTTTCATTTTTCTGGAATCCTCCATTTCTGTAATACTTGGTTTGCTTATCTAATCCTTGGCATCAAAAATTTTGAAACAATGGTATTTAACTATTAGAGAATTTGCTTTTTTTGTAAAAGCCACAGTGTACCATCTACCCATCTACAATGCCCCACTGTATGAAGTATAGGGTACACAAAGTACTATTCCAAACTAAGAGGCTGATGAAAAATTGTGACTCAGTTGTATCCATCTCTCCAGACCTGAGATATTGATTTATTCTCTTCGCTTCCAGGCCTCTTCTCTTGCCCTTTGCTCTCATACACCAGAATGTCTCAAGTTATGCCTTGTACCTTCTTTTGAATCATCTGTGGAAAGCAGAAAACCTTTTCCCCCAAACCCCAAAATTAAACTGATTACAAGTTTGAGATAGGTCCTACACACCTACACACATTATACACTATAGTCAAATAAGATTTGGACTCTCAAATGTATATTCTACTTTTCTAAATTCATGCTTGCTCTCTCCCCCTCCCTTTCTCTCTTTGTCTCTTTGTCTCTCTGCCTCTATCTCTGTCTCTCTCTCTGTCTCTGTCACTTTGTCAGTACATACACATATATCAATGCACATGTACACATACAAATACATGTGCACATATATATATACACACATAAGTATACATATACAAACACCTTATTTAATGTAATCATGCATGTTATATATGTGAATATGTGCATATACATATTTATGAATATGTATTGTGTATGAAGATTAATTTTTCTCCCATATTTGTCAGTTAAACTCCTATCTAGTCAAATCTCATCTTTCCCAGAAAATCAGCCCTTTCCCCTGATCAGCAATGAGTTTCTTTGTTCAGCTGCACACAACATTTTCATTTGCAGCTGCACGTAGCATTTTCTTTTTTTCCAGATGCACACTAATCATACAGTACTGGACATTTACAGTTATTCTTATGTGTATAACTTAGGCATCTATTATATCAGAAGTTCCAAGATAGTAGGGACTTGGTATCTCTCCATAACCTAATAGAGAATTCTACAAATGGTACATAGTACAGATGTTTAATAAATATTTATTGAATAAATTACTAAACCCAGATATTCTCATTCTAAGAATAAACTTCTTTCCTTTATAGCATATTGCTAACCACAAATCAGAAAGAAAGGAATAAGGGAAGATAATCTTATCTGACTTTATTATTTTGTGTAACTGTGAATTTACCCTCACATCTGTTTTCCTAACTTTATATTGATAGTATTGTAATTGTTGTTCATCCTTATTTAAATTAAAAAAGCCTCATCAAGAGTTTTAGGGAAAGATTTCCTCTATGAAAGCAAAACATTTCAATTAATGTAGTTGCTTCTAGGGGTGTATGATCAGGCAAGATAAGAAGTATATAGAGGGAGGGAAGGCAGATCTGATTAGACCAGAAATTTGTATTCCTAACTATTCTCTTGCCATATATTTAGACATATTTAGGAAAAGTTAATGGCTTTATTTTCTATAAAACTATTGCAAAAAGTGCAATGAATTCCCTGAACTGTTAGAATAAGAGGTAAGAAAATAGACCATCTCTGATTTCCAGACCATTTGGGGCATTGGAAATCTTAGCACTTAAGTGTCTAATAAAAAAAAGCAAATATATGAATTTGAAGAAAAATAAACTTTTCATTGTAGAAATTGAAAAGAATAAGCCTAAGATTTTAGAATCTATAATCTGATTCTAAATAGTCCAGTGCTTGATTTTTCTGTAGTACATCTAGACCAAGGCTGATGGAATGAGACAGGATTATAGAATTGCTATAAAAAAAGAACTTTAATAGTCATCTAACTAAGTCTACTCATTTTACAGATAATCAGAGGCTCAGGTTAAATTATTTAGTCAAACTCATACAGATATAATGTCACCTCTTGGATTACTCTGCCAACTCTCACACACATTTATGGATTTGATTTCCCACATAAGAGGAGAGCTGACTATGAAGGCAGATGAAACAGACACTATGAAGTACTTAGATTTTGGTCAGATATCAAAGATACCAAAACCCACTACTACTGGATTCTGGGCAATCACCATGAATCCTAATTTTGTCTTTCCACTGGACTTCAAGGACTCTAGAAGAGAGTAAAACTGATGACTTTGTGCTACTCTTCCTCAATTACATTCTGTATACTTGCAGATCAAGAGATCTCCCCATGATATTAAATCTTTTAATAGCTACATTTACTGTTATAGCTTCTGAGCCCCCATTGTTATGTTTTTATATTAATCATGTCAAAAACTCATTTTTTTGTTTTTGTTTTTGCCAAAGGGATTTATTAAGACAATGTAATAAAAACAATTGTCATAAAACAGTCCCTTAAAAAATTTGTGGTCTACTTTCCTCTAAATATACACAGTGTCCATGAGAAAGATAAATACAAACACAATGAAATGGTAGTGAGTAACACATTGGGAAAATATATAGAGAAGGGAAAAAGTACAGCTCCTGACATTAATGGATATAATTTCTTTGTTCACAGAGTTCTCACACATTTCCCTTGGAAACAGAATCATCAAAAGTCATTCCCCACAAATGATGCTTTCCTTGAGTAATTGTATTTCTTTACCAATTTATTCTTTATCTTTCCATCCACAATGCAGATGTTTCCATAGTCACTGCCACCCCAGGCATACCATAGATGCATCCTTTCAGGCTTCTTAGACTTCCCAGGTTCTTTGCACCTTTCAGAACTCAGGAGGTTTTCTGGGCACTTTAAAGTTGTAATGATAATAACTAACATTTACATAGCACTTATTATATGCAATGCACAGTGCAAAGTACATTAATCCTCACAACCACCCTAGGAGGTAGATGCTATTGTTGAGGTGTGAGAAACGAGACTTGGGATATCCCCTTTGGCTGCAAATCCCAATGAATGAGCCCAGAAGTTTGTGGCAAAAACGGGTTTATTATGATGAGAAAACAACTCTCCCAGCAGGCCAATTCCAAAAAGTAGCAAAGGCAAGTTATTAGGAAAGATGGGTTTACACTGAGCAAGGATTCAGTGGGCCATTCTTGATGTAGGAATTAGCAAAATTTTGGGGTTCAGAGTCATCCTTTTATTTTGCTTTCTAATCCTTCTGGCTGGGGAGATTAAGGGCTAGTTTCTGTAAAGAGCTGTGATTATGCCCTAGACCAAGATTTCTGATTGAATTGTAGGTGAAGATCTTAAAGTTTTCTTATGAATAGGTGGATGGAGATCCCATTTAAGACAGGAGGGTGTTGCCCTTCCCAGAGGCCAGGAGAGGTTTGAGGGTTTGAGATTCAGGGTCTCTCCAGCCCAAGGGGGGCACTCAATCAAGGACACACAATTAAGGGGAGCACAGTTTGCATCATTTCTCCCCTCAAGCTGTCACCCCAAATTTATTTGGGGCAAAGGGATGAAGATCCCATCTTTTGTAACTACCTCAAGCTGGCATGGGTTGTAGAGTTGTCCCTATGTTCAATGGGGGTTCAGGCCAGGAGGGGAAGTACGATTTGAAGATGACAGCAATATCTAGGAAATGTGAAGTGTCCAGGTCAGTTGGCCCATGATCTTTGGAAGTTTGTAGCTTAGATCCTGGAGGAAACAAATCTCACAAGCAGATTAATAGTGGGGTGGTATCCAGAGATGGTGACGTTTGGGAATGGGGCCTTTGCAAATAATGCATCAGGCCCCATCTGTGGGCTGCCTTGAGGATGCTGAGGGCCTACCCAACAACCCTGAATTCCCCCGCTGTCCACAGAGCTCCCTAGCTGAAAGGCTAAGAAGGAGTTAACATCCTATTGGCAGGGACCATAGAATGATAAAGAAAGCCAGAGAGAAAATGCTAGGAAGAAAGTTCTCATCCTTGGAGTGGGAAAAAAATAAAGAAAACTAGAGAGAAATAAGGATACAGAAAATTTCACCCTTCTTTCTCCAGAGTGTTTTCAAGGGTCCTATGGAAGTGTAGCTTCAGGTCCTCTATGGGGTCACAAAGAATATTCTGAAATATCTGGGAAGTGAAGGCTGGACCACTGTCACCCTGAAAGGAGCTAGATAGAACCAAAGAGAGTGATAATCTCATTTGAGACCTCCTAAGCTTTCTCAGTCCTATAGGAAAAAGCTTCTAACCATTTAGTAAAAGTATCAATGAAGACCAAAAGCAACTTAACACCTCTGCAGGGGCTTATGTGTAAAGCATATTTGCCATTCTTCTCCTGGGTATGTGCCCCTTCTCTGAATAGGTTTCAGGAGAGGGGGAGGTTTAATAGCTCCTTCAGGATTTATGTGGGCACAAATTGAACAGGCCTGACCAGCTTGTGGCCAGTAAAAAAGTGTTTCACACAGGATTGAAGAATATTTCTTCCCAAGTTTAAGCAGCATTCTTCAGTGCTGTTTTAATTTAAGCTTTTTAGTTTTGAGATCTTTTAAGCTGAATTTGTCTCTGTTTAAGAAACAGCCTAAGGGGGAATCCTTAGGAATAGAGATAGAGATAGATTTTCCCATTTTGCCACGAGATTTACATTCCCCAAATTCTATAGCACTCCATCCTCTTTAAGTGTCCCTAGAAAGGGAGAGAGAGAAAGAAGTTCCCTAATTAAGGGGTTCTTAAGGGTACTTCTGTTCAAAACCACAGGAATTCCCAGTCCAAGCATCCCCAGTTAAGGAATTCTGCTGGAACTTGGAGTCCTGCAACAGCCCACACTTACCCAGGTGTGTAGGTATCCCAGCTATAGAACAGGCAATAACAAGAGAAGGCTTACCATGGACAGAATCTAGGGGATCCCTGTACAAGCCACTAAATGTTAAGGTGTGAGACACGAGGGTTGAGAGATCCCTCTTGGCCAGTTGCAGGCTTAAAAAAGAATTTGCAAACCCAGTGAATGAGGTGAGAGGTGTGTGGCAAAATTGAGTTTATTACACTGAGAAAACTCTCCCAGCAGCCCAGTTCAAAAAGGGAAGTAGCAAAGGTAAGTTATTAGCAAAGATGGATTTACACTGAGCAAGGACTCAGTGGGCTTTTCCTGATGTAGGAAACAGTGAAGATTTGGGGTTCAGAGTTGTCCTTTTATTTTGCCTTCTAAGGCTTCTGGCTGGGGAGATTAAGGGTTAGTTTCTATAAAGGGCTGTGATTATGCCCTAGGCAAAGATTTCTGATTGAATTGTAGGTGAAGATTTTGAAGTTTCCCTATGAAAAGAAAACTGAGGGAAACAGAGGTAAAATGGCCTTGTCCAGGATAACACAGGTATTAAATGTCTGAGATCAGATTTAAATACATGTTTTCCTGACGCAAAGCCCAATGCTCTCACTTCTGTGTCATCTGTTCACCCCAAATCAGGATCCTCATTTGATTAAGATCATGAAAGAATAAATATAAAGAGACAGAAATTACCTTACATTCAAAAGGCAACATGGCCATGTGGGGGAATGGAAATAGATGTCCCCATAATCCCAGGTGATACTTTTAGATCTTTTCCCTTTTTCTTTGCCCTATCTCTATGAAGAAAATGTTCTCAAACTTTGCTTTAAAAGGACTCTTTAATGTATTGTTGTTGGGTTCCTTGTTTGATTTCTTTCATATAAAACTTGCATATTCCAGCTAAATCCATTTCCCAACACAACTTTCAAGAGACAACTCAATCCAGTAAACTCAGTCCAGTACTACTTTACTTGTTATCAGGAAGAAAAGAGGAGGAAGCAAAAGAGTAGTAATTTATTTATTTATATCTACCAAGTTCTAACTTACTGCCAGTTAGGCAATTCTTGTCATCTCTCAGTGGAAGCTCTTGACTTCATCGTCTTTGATTCAGAAGTCAATTATGGGGACTCTTCATCTTTAAACACAGTACAGCAACCACAATGATAAATCATACATGGCTAGAAATATCATTCTCAAATTTCAAAGGGTAAACTTTATCCAGAATAGAAATATCTAAGTATGCTCCAGAAATTTCTCCCAGAGTCCAGTCAACCCATGCTATTCAAATAAAGTGGCAGAGCCAAGATTTTAATTCAAGTCTATTGGCCTTAAATCTAGCACTCTTTAAAATACATAATACTGCATCCCAACATTTCTTGAAGATTATAGAATCTGAGGATAATAGATTGAGAATTGAAAATGACTTCAGAAGCCTTCTGATCCTTCTCCCTCATTTAATAAATGAAAAAGTTGAAGCTAAGGAAAATTAAATATTTATTCAAGATTGTAAAGGTTTTAAATATCACAGGCAGGATTCTAGTCCTCTGAATCCAGAGCCATGACAATTTGCTCTTAGAAGAGTTAGAAAAGAATGTTAGAAATCCAAAGTGTACTAATTTTCAGACAAGTCTCAAAGGCTAATTAATCAATAGAAATATATATGCAACATATGTAGATATTATACATATATATGCAATATATCTAGATATAAATTATACATGGATGCATAATTTATATATATATATATATATGTATATTTATATACCTATACATTTATAGCATTCTTTTTCTTTATTTGGATATGTGTGTATATATATATATATATATATATCATGCAGAAACACAATTTTAATGATTATTTTTGTTTAATGGATTTCAGGAGCATCAATTTACCTATATGTATGTATGAATGCATGCATATGTACATAATACACATAATATATACATATTTGTGGATATATAAAACTTAGATGTACGTTCTATATTATATGTTTTTATATACACATATGTATGATAAGTGTGTGTGTGTGTGTGTGTGTGTGTTTGTGTGTGTGTGGTCTCCTAGCCAAGAATGCTGAAGTGAATTCACTATTCTATTTAGTTATCAGGAACTTGTAAATAACCACTGCACAATGTGTAATAGAAAAAAAATGATGGTGAAGAATATGAGACCAGGCAAATGATAAAAGACTCCCTGAGGGTATCATTCTTCTCTGTATCGTGTACCTGTCTTAGCACATAATTTACATGTGTACCTGTATCCTGTGTATAATAAAATTTTATTTTGTATGGCATCTCTGATACAGTACTCCTAAATGTTTAATAGAATTAAATAATGCAGTTACTAAGGGAAGTAATAGGAGACAGAGAAAAATTAAAAGGTAGTGACACAGAGGAAGAGTTATATTTTTGGTAGAGATTAGCAATAATAGCCTACCTATTGTATCAGCTCTCCCAGGAGTCAGTTCTCTGAAAGAAGATAGGTAGAAAGAAACAAAGTGGTTCAGCAGGGAAAAGAAAACCATAATAAAATGTACTAGGCTTATATTCTAGTCCTGGGCTCTACAGAGTTCCTGGCACCAAATAGGTGCTTGACAACTGTTTGTTGAATTGAATGATAAGCAAAGCCTTTCTTCTTACGACTTTAGTCTCTTCTGTAAAATTGGGAGTATCTGGTTTATATAATTATTTCATAGACAAAGCAATAAAGACATAAAATTGTGAAGCCTAATATTTTACAGATATGCAAGAGATTATTCCATAAGAAAGATGAAAAGTAGTGTAGATGAACATAGATCTGACTAGTTGGCTATGATTAGAATTATCAGAAGCTTTAAACTGAAAATGATTGCGTTGGAGAATACAATGCCATTTTAAAAGCATTTAATTCACACCTTGTGCTAGGTTCTAGGGAAACAAAGGCAAAAAATAAAAATAGTCATATCTTCATGAAGGTTATGTTCTCCTATTAGAATCCAAATTAACACTGACAAGTAGATACACTAAAATATTCAAATGGATCTCTGATTAAACAGTTTTAAGAGTTTCCTTCAATGACAATGAACAACTGATCTAAAAAATTGCCTATACTGTGTGAGACTCATGAATATTGTTCTAACATTTCACCACTGAAGGTCATCCAACATACTGGAACTTTTCTTGAATTTATTTTGCCATTGGAGAGTAACAGTGGGATATTATAGCTGTCCACAAGTCACACTTATTCTTAATATGTGATAAGTTTATCTTCTCTTTCCATCAAACAATTCTCTGATGATATCCACAGTATTTGTGTGTAACAATTTGCTCACACCCAACATGCATCTCTCCATTGTCTGTTAAGTAATATTCATCTTTAGTTATTCAGAGATAATGGCTTTCTAAGTCTTGATAATCTAGCCATATTGGTAAAATATTAACATTAAAAATATGGGGTGTTAATAGGAAACAAGGATTCAGTAAAATAACTTTAATGATTCCTATGTGCAATATACTCCTTTATCTTTTCGTTTTCCTTTTCAATGCTTGGGCCAGCTCATCCTCTCTTTATACTGACTATCCTAGTTCTGTATACTAGTGGATAAGATTTATTAAGTATTCCTCTAAATGCAGGTTAAAATATGAACAACAGACATTCTTCAAACATATGGTCTTTTTTGTGTATCTATACAGATCAAATATCTTTGAGTGATTACTCAATTCTTCCATGAGTTTCTTCAAAGTACTATGTCTTGATGCAATTAATACTATGCTTTCTGATAACCATTGAGTGTGGAGATCTCTCAATCTTCATAGAACTCTTCCTGGACTTAAACCTTGTAATGAAACTGAGCCATCACAATGATGAATATATCTACATAGCAGACATTTTCTGGTTTTGTGTCTCCTCAAATGTTTATTCACAGATTATCAGTAAGGATATTCAGGGAAGACTGGCACACTGGTGTGAGGGACTGACAAACCATTTTTAACATTGCTCAATCATCTTTGGTGTCCACCTGTCTCCACATTCTCACCTGTGACTTCAAGAAACTGTAACATGGACAGTAGCCACACTCCAATAAAACCATTTCAACAGACAGGGATAAACCAGACAGAGGATAACTGACAGTCACCAAATTCATTGGTGGGATGGGGGATGTCTACCTCAATTAAGTGAAGATTTCTTTCAATGGAATGGTAGAATGAGAACAATTTGTTCCAATGGCCATGAAAGCAGATGAAATAGTAGGACTCTGGAGTACTTAGAGTTTGATCAAACATCAAAAATCAGCCACTACTAGATTTTGGTCCATCACCATTCATCTTGACATTTGTTTTTCCATTGTACTTCAGAGAGAGAGTGAGGATGATGACTTTGTGCAACACTGTCTAAATTAAATCCAGTTCACTTGCAGAGCAAGATATCTCCCCATGATGTCACTGATTCTCTTCCAAAATAAATAATGAATAGTCACATCAGGTCATCATTAAATAGGATTGTTTTTATTGTTATAGCTTATAAGGGATGTTTTGATGTTTTGATTGGAAACATGCTGTTGTAAAAGTCTGTGAAGAATGTTTTTTTTTTTTCCTAAAAAAGTAAATGTTTTGTTATGAGGGGTAATTTTATATCTCTAGATGCTTACTTGCATAAAACAGAGAAAGAGAAGATCAGTGAATTGGGCTTACAATTAAAAAAAA
>JAJPUD010006591.1:110480-125978 GCA_023553655.1 Myrmecobius fasciatus | reverse complement strand
CTTAAAAAGGTAACTGAAGAAAACAACACTTTAAAAATAAGAATTGAACAAATGCAAGTGAATGACTCACTAAGACTTGAAGAATCAGTCAAACAAAAACAAAAAAATGAAAAATTAGAAGAAAATATGAAATATCTCCTAGGAAAAACAAGTGATTTGGAAAATAGATCTAGGAGAGACAATCTAAGGATTATTGGACTTCCTGAAAGCCATGATGAAAAAAAGAATCTAAACACTATCTTCCAGGAAATCCTGAAAGAAAACTGCCCTGAGATTGTAGAATCAAAGGGCAAAATCACCATTGAAAGAATTCACCGATCACCTCCTGAAAGAGGCCCCAAAATTAAGACCCCAAGGAATATCGTGGCTAAATTTCAGGACTATAGCACCAAGGAACAGATTCTGCTGGCAGCTAGAAAGAAACAATTCAAATACCGAGGTTCAATAATTAGAATCACACAGGATTTGTCAGCTTCCACCCTGAAGGATCGAAGGGCATGGAACCAGATATTCCGAAGGGCAAAGGAACTTGGATTACAGCCAAGAATAACCTATCCAGCTAGAATGAGCATTATCCTCCAGGGAAGAAGATGGTCATTCAATGATATAGGTGAATTTCACCTATTTCTAATGAAAAGACCGGATCTGAACAAAAAATTTGACACCCAAACACAGAACTCAAGAGATGCATAAAAAGGTAAAAAGGAAAGCTCTTTTGAGAACTTTATTGCTACTAGGGAGATACTCAAAGTTTTGGGGTATAATTAACTAGATATTACTTTGATAATATGAAAAAGAGAACTAGAGGGGAAAATGTTGTCATACTGGGGAAAAGAGGGAAAAAGTGGTAAAATAAGATCTAAAAAAAAAAGGAGGTAAAAACAAGGTTAAAATCACTTGAAGAGGCAAAGAAAACCTAATATAATTGAGAGAAAGAGGGGAGGGAGATGAGCACTGTGTAAATTTTACTCTCATCAGGTTGGGCTCTAAAAGTGTATATCAGACATTTGATTTCACATAGAAACTTGTCTGTTGCTAGAGGGAAATGGGAGGAAAAGGAGGAAAAGTAAGGGACAAACTAATAGAAGGGAAAATAGAAGAATCAGGGGAAAGGAATAAAAACAGGGGGAGGGGATCTAAAGGGTGAAGTATTGTTTGGGGGATGGGGTCATCAAAAGCAAAGTACTGAGGAGGGGGGAAGGGAAAAAGGGGAAAGGAAAGGGGAGTATTGTTTGGGGGAGGGGTCATCAAAAGCAAAGTACTGAGGAGGGGGGAAGGGAGAAAGGGGAAAGGAAAGGGGAAAACATAACTAGGGTAAATAAGATGGCAGGAAATAAAGAATTAGTTATTCTAACTGTGAATGTGAATGGGATGAACTCTCCCATAAAACGGAAGCGGATAGCAGACTGGATTAAAAACCAGAATCCCACAATATGTTGTCTACAAGAAACACATTTAAAACATAGTGACACATATAGAATGAAGGTAAACGGCTGGAACAGAAAATAATATGCTTCAGGTGAACAAAAAAAAAGCAGGGGTAGCAATCCTTATCTCAGATCAAGTAAAAGCCAAGATAGATCTAATCAAAAGAGATAAGGAAGGAAACTATATTCTATTAAAGGGTACCATAGATAATGTAGCAACATCTATATTAAATATATATGCACCAAGTGCAATAGCACACAAATTCCTAGGGGAGAAATTAAGAGAGATGCAAGAAGAAATAGACAGCCAAACGATACTAGTGGGGGATCTCAACCTTGCTCTCTCAGAATTAGATAAATCAAACTACAAAATAAACAAGAAAGAAACTAGGGAGATAAACCAATTGTTAGAAAAGTTAGGTATGATAGATCTATGGAGAAAGTTGAATGGAGACAGTAGAGAGTTTACTTTTTTCTCAGCAGTCCATGAAACATACAAAAATTGCCCATATATTAGGGCATAAAAACCTTAAAATCAAATGCAGAAAGGCACAAATAGTAAATGCATCCTTTTCAGATCATGATGCAATAAAAATCACATGCAATATAAGTCCAGGAGAAAATAAACCAAAAGGTAATTGGAAATTAAATAATCTAATCCTGAAGAATGAATGGGTGAAAGAGCAAATCATAGACACAATCAATAATTTCATCCAGGAGAATGACAATAAGGAGACAACATACCAAAATTTGTGGGATTCGGCCAAAGCGGTTCTAAGGGGCAATTTTATATCTCTAGATGCTTACTTGCATAAAATAGAGAAAGAAAAGATCAATGAATTGGGCTTATTATTAAAAAAACTAGAAAAAGAACAAATTAAAAACCCTCAATTAAATACCAAATTGGAAATTCTAAAAGTAAAAGGAGAAATTAATAAAATCGAAAACAAGAAAACTATTGAGTTAATAAATAAAACTAAGAGTTGGTTCTATGAAAAAAACAACAAAATAGATAAGCCTTTAGTTAATTTGATAAGAAAAAGGAGAGAGGAAAATCAAATTGTTAGTCTCAAGAATGATAAGGGAGAACTTTCCTCCAATGAAGAGGAAATTAGAGCAATAATTAGGAGTTACTTTGCCGAACTTTATGCCAGTAAGTTTGATAATCTAAATGAAATGGAGGAATATCTACAAAAATATAGATTGCCCAGGTTAACAGAAGAGGATATAAATTATTTAAATAGCCCCATATCAGAAAAAGAAATAGAACAAGCCATTAACCAACTCCCTAAGAAAAAATCTCCAGGGCCAGATGGATTTACATGTGAATTCTACCAAACATTCAAAGAACAATTGATTCCAATACTACACAAACTATTTGAGAAAATAGGGACAGAAGGTATACTGCCAGAATCCTTCTATGAGACCGATATGGTGCTGATAGCTAAACCTGGTAGGGTAAAAACTGAGAAAGAAAACTATAGACCAATTTCCCTAATGAATATTGATGCAAAAATTTTAAATAAGATATTAGCAATGAGATTACAGAAAGTCATCCCCAGGATAGTACACTATGACCAAGTAGGATTTATACCAGGGATGCAGGGCTGGTTCAATATTAGGAAAACTATCAGCATAATTAATTATATTAATAACCAAATTAACAAAAACCATATGATTATCTCAATAGATGCAGAAAAAGCCTTTGACAAAATCCAACACCCTTTCCTATTAAAAACACTAGAGAGTATAGGAATAAATGGGCTTTTCCTTAAAATGATCAGCAGCATCTATTTAAAACCATCAGCAAGCATCATATGTAATGGAGACAAACTAAAACCATTCCCCATAAGATCAGGAGTGAAACAAGGCTGCCCACTGTCACCATTACTATTTAATATTGTATTAGAAATGTTAGCTTTAGCAATAAGAGAAGAAAAAGAGATAAAAGGAATCAGAGTAGGTAATGAAGAAACCAAATTATCACTCTTTGCAGATGACATGATGGTATACTTAGAGAACCCTAGAGACAACTAAAAAACTACTAGAAACAATTCACAACTTTAGCAAAGTGGCAGGATTCAAAATTAATCCACATAAATCATCAGCATTTTTATATATTACCAACAAAGTTCAGCAGCAGGAGATACAAAAAGAAATTCCATTCCAAATAGCAGATGATAGGATAAAATATTTGGGAATCTATCTGCCAAGGAAAAGTCAGAAACTATACGAACTAAATTACAAAACACTTTCCACACAAATAAAATCAGACCTAACCAATTGGAAAAATATTAAGTGCTCATGGGTAGGCAGAGCGAACATAATAAAAATGACAATACTACCCAAACTAATCTACTTATTTAGTGCCATACCAATCAAACTCCCAAGAAATTATTTTACAGATCTAGAAAAAATAGTAGCAAAGTTCATTTGGAAGAACAAAAGGTCAAGGATTTCAAGGGGATTAATGAAAAAAAAAGGCAGATGAAGGTGGCCTTGCTGTACCAGATCTAAAACTATATTATAAAGCAGTGGTCATCAAAACCGTTTGGTACTGGCTAAGAAATAGAGCAGTCGATCAGTGGCACAGGATAGGATATCAGGACAATTTAGGCAATAACCTTAACAATTTAGTATTCGATAAACCCAAAGACCCCAGCTTTTGGGATAAATACTCACTATTTGGCAAAAACTGCTGGGAAAATTGGAAACTAGTGTGGAAGAAATTAGGGCTTGACCCATACCTAACACCACATACCAAGATAAGATCTAAATGGGTTCATGATCTAGATATAAAGAGGGACTTTGTAAGCAAGTTAGAGGAACGTAATATAATTTATCTCTCAGACCTGTGGAGAGGGAATAAATTTATGTCCAAAGAAGACCTGGAACTCCTAATTGAACACCAGATGGATAATTTTGATTATTTTAAGTTAAAAAGTTTCTGTACAAACAAAACAAATGCAGACAAGATTAGGAGGGAAGCATCAAATTGGGAAATCATCTTTACATTTAATGGTTCTGATAAAGGCCTCATTTCTAAAATTTATAGAGAATTGTCTCATATATATAAGAATTCAAGCCACTCTTCAATAGATAAGTGGTCAAGGGATATGAACAGACAATTTTCAGATGATGAAATTAAAACCATCTCTAGTCATATGAAAAGTTGCTCCAAATCACTATTGATCAGAGAAATGCAAATGAAGACAACTCTGAGATACCACTACACACCTGTCAGATTGGCTAAAATGACAGGAAAAGATAACGATGAATGTTGGAGGGGATGTGGGAAAACTGGGACACTGATACATTGTTGGTGGAACTGTGAACGGATCCAACCATTCTGGAGAGCAACTTGGAACTATGCCCAAAAAGTTGTCAAACTGTGCACACCCTTTGACCCAGCAGTGTTTCTACTGGGCCTATATCCCAAAGAGATCTTAGAGGAGGGAAAGGGCCCCACATGTGCAAGAATGTTTGTGGCGGCCCTTTTTGTGGTGGCTAGAAACTGGAAACTGAAGGGATGCCCATCAATTGGAGAGTGGCTGAATAAATTATGGTATATGAATGTTATGGAATATTATTGCTCTGTAAGAAACGACCAGCAGGACGATTTCAGAGAGACCTGGAGAGACTTGCATGAACTGATGCTGAGTGAAACGAGCAGAACCAGGAGATCATCATACACAGCAACAACAGTATTACATGATGATGAATTCTGATGGACATAGCTCTCTGCAACAAAGAATTGTCTCAAACCAGTTCCAGTTGTTCACTGAAGAAAACCATATACACCCAGAGAGAGGGAAATGAAATATGGACCAAAACATAACATTTTCATGATCTCTACTGACATTTGTTTGCATTGTGTTGCCTTTCTCTGATTCTTTTTTTTTTCTTGTAGATAGGATTTTTCTTGTATAACTTCTCAAGCATTTCAACATTATTAGCATGTAGTGGACTTCCTGCCATCTAGGGGAGGGGAGGGGACTGGGGGTAAAATTTGTAATGGAAAGCTTTGTAAAGATCAATGTTGGGGAACTACCCATACATATGTTATACAAATAAAAAGCTTTAATAAAAAAAAAAGAAAGAAAAAGATGAACGATAGAGTTGATTGACTTGCAGTGAGGAAGACTTGAGTTTGAATACTCATTCAGATACTAGCTTAGCAACCCTGTGCAATTCATTTACTGTTTACTGATAATATTACACTACTTCCTGGGGTTATCATTAGGATTAAATGAGATAATGTGTATAAAGTACTATAGGAAGATTAGCTAACTGTGGAGATGGTCCACATCGCCATTTCCAGATGTCCTGCCTGCAGAAAGCAAATGCACACATCATCACATGTGAGTCTTACCCTAATAAAGTGACATAGGTATTCTTATCCCCATTCTACAGATGGAGAAGTTAAATGACTTGCCGAATTCACCACTATGTATGCAAGCAAAAAAGCAATCACTTGCTAATTTAACAATATCTGGCCAAATAATAATAAATGATCCAGCTAGGATTTCCTCCCAGGACAACTGGTTTGCTGTATTATATGGATATGTATTCAGAAGTAATCACCAGCACAAAACAGAAGCAATCCTTAACTACAAGGAACAGAGGGCAAGCTGCAGCTTCTAATCCACCAGGACCACAAGGGGGCAGACTTTGAGAATAAGTCATTAAAGATGGTTCTAGACACTTGAACTGGAGCGTTTTAGAATTTTGTCCATTACCACAGGTTCAGTGCTGCAAGCAAAGAAGAATGAAGGAAACAAGGATAAAGGGATCTCCAATTCATAAAGCCAAGAGTGTTTTCTACGTATATGCTCCAATTACTCATTTATAATTTAAGCTGTCTGAGGGCAGGAACTATGCTTATATATGCTAAATTCTGTAGCACAAAAGGTGGTATGATGGATAGAATTCCTAGGGTGAAGTAGAGCTGGCTACAAATCTTGCCTCTGACATTTACTCTGAGACTGGACAGATCACTTAATGCCTCTAAGCCTCCAAAGTTGGTCTCTAAGATGTCATCCTCTTCTAAAGCTATCATTTTATGATCCCAATCCAGAGAAGTAGCTCAAGAAATGATGAAAAATAATAACTTAGTTATTAGATAAGTACTTTATATATTATATACATATAGATCTATGTATAAGTATGTATGTATATATATATATATATATGTATAAGTATATATAGTACTATAAACTATATAAGTATATAGCATATATTTTATAGATTCACTTAATTCTCACAATCAATGTGTCATTATTATTTCAATCAAACAATAAAGGTAGTATTATTCCTATTATACAGATGAGAAAACTGAGTCTGAAAGAAATTAAATGATTTATGCAAGGTCAAAAGCCTTAATATTTACCTCTCACAGCTACTGTTAGATGGTCCAATGAGTGAACGCCAGACTTTGAATCAGGAAAACTTGGATTCAAAACCTACCAGCTATGTGATTCTCATTCATCCTCGATTTTCTATCATGAAGACAATTATAGTCTCTACCTCATCTAGTTGAGGTAAATATCAAATGAGAATATATGTAAAGTATTTTCAAATCTGAAACTACTACATAAGTGTTAATTGATATTATTGCTTGATTATAATAAAAATTTACTTGATATATTGCTATATTTTAGTGTTATTGACTTATGTTTCTTTTTCTTACCTATATTTCCAGGTTTGGGGATCCTAGCTCTTCAGGGTATTGTTCACTTATATTCTCTCCCAAAAATTGTCATCAGTAGCATATACCCTTGGAATGTGGTTTCCAAAGATCCTTCTTGTTCCCCAAATCCCATGTTCTTTTCCTAAACAAATCAGGGGCCACGGAGAAGTAGGGAGAAAGGGGGGAAATCTTTCAATCAATGCCCCAAAGAGGAAGGGGGCCTATCATCCAAGGGGAGAAGGGTGTAGGGTAGACTATACTTCCCAGGACAGTTCCTTTTGCTATCAGTGGAGACACTTTCTGGATTCCCCAGATTCAAAAGGATTTCTACCCTTTTTTGCTAACCATCTATGGGCAGAGCAAAAGATTGGGAATGGAAGAACATTGTCAGTTGAAGCAAAGGTCCATGGGTAGTCCTAAAATCTTTCAGTGCAGAGACTCCATTCATTCATTCCTTGAAATGACATTTCTTGGCAGGCCATCTGCTACCTCCATTGGCACGAACTGGCTCCAATACCTGGGATGTACTCTCTCCTCATTTCTGACTTTCAGAATCATTCTCTTGCTTCCTTCTGGGAGAAACTCTTTCCTGATCCCTCCAGTTGTTCATTTGTCATTGGTCTCTCACTTCTAAAGTATCAAGTGCAACCTCAGCGAAATCTAAATTGTTCCTCCCATAATTTCTCATGCTCTCCCAAAGATGCCCTGAATAGACTTTTGCTTTGCTTGTATGAATATTGCATCTTCCCATAGAGTTCTGCCTCCTTGATGGCAGCAATATTTGATTTTGTCATTGTATCTGCAGTTCCTAATATGGTTCCTAGCATATAGTAGGTACTTAATAAAACTCTTTTCCAGTTGGATTAAGTGGAGGAAAGACTGTCTTTTTGAAGAGGAAATTTTTAAGAGAAAATGTGACTTATAAAGGGGTTTTAAATCATTAATACAGAGGAGGAAATCTGTCCCAAGTTTCTAGGTAAAGGGCACAGAATTCTATTGTCCTTTCACTAGTCCCAGACTGCCAAAGAAGCCCTGTCAAAAGCTTGATGCAAAGCAAACATACTCTATGAATAATTTGCTTTCTGCCAAATCAAATAAACACCTTTCAGCATGTGTCTCCACTGGCATCCAAGCCCAGGATAAACAGCACGGCCAAAAGGGGGAGAAACAAAGGGGAATGCTCTGATGCTTGAGTGGAAGAAGAATCCTTGGAAAGGAAAAAACTTGTTGGGGGACAACCTTACTAAGTATTGCCTAGCAGTAGAGGTTCATGTTGGTCTTGGGCAGACATGGCTAACCAATGCAGCACACTGCTGGGACTCAGGGGCCATGAATGGAAACTCAAGGCAGAATCTTCCTGTTGAATAGAACAAGTTTTGCTACAGATGAAAAATAAAATTTTAACTGCATTCTTAAGAAACCAACTAAGAAAGAAAAGAGAGGGGAGAAAAGTCAACGGAGTACCGGGACCAAGAGATGGAGCAAAAGGGTAGAGGACTTTTGAATCAGAGGTTTTTTTTTTTAATTTTAAAAGATATCTCCTGTTCTCCTCAACCATCATGTCCATTTCTTCTGAATTATTGCCAATTATCTCAAGCCACGCTGGCTAAGCTTTCCCTAGCATTATCAACTCAGCTAAACTGAAAGCAAAGAAATCCGTCTTGTCTTTTTGCTTGCTTGGTCCGATGTTTATGCAGGCTTGCAAGTTGTCCTCCTAAGTAATCATTCATTTGTAGAGATGCCAGGAAATATTTGAATTTCTTGAATTAATATTCTATTCCTATTTTTCAGCCCTTTCAGTCTTTGGACTATAAATTACTTTGCTACTGTAATTTTGCTTTTTGGAATAAAAGGTCCCTTATACTAGTATTCCTAGGTCATAAAGACATGAAACTATAGTATTTAAAATTTATTTACTGATTCTCCCATATGTTGGGCCACAAATGGAAATTGTATTCCCATGTATACAGAAAATTTTAAAAATATAAAAATGACAAATAAGTGAAGTCAGGTGCTAGTATGCCTTCTATATGAATGTGAACTTTTAAGTGACAAAATATGACAAGAACACCAAAGGGTGCTACCCCAATGCTGGGTGATCTCATAAATACTGATTTGCATGTGCTAAAATAAGTGCCAAAGTCCTCATTATTTTTTAGGGATAACCAAGCTACTCATAATTACTTAAAATGCAAAATAGGCTTTGAAATAGAAAGAATGAAAAAGATCCATTGAAAATTTATCTATAAATCACTTGGCCAATCTTAAAGGCTCATAAAAGTGTAAGTCATTGTATTTTTAATAGAATTGTGATATTTCATCCCTGTGGGGAGCTTTGAGTGAGGAGTCACCTTCTATCAACACAGCTCTATAATTTAGAAATTAAGTTCTTAACGGGAGGAATATGGGAGCTTTTTCTAAAAACCTATTTAGATTATAGTTAATATAATTGATTGTCCTGTGTATTTCATTTTCTGCACATAAAAACATCATTCTGAAAAGGAATCCATGAACTTCACTAGAGGTCTGTCAAAAGGGTCTATAACACAAAAAAGGTAAAGAACCCCTAACTTAAAGTCTTTTATAATGGCATGGGACATTGAGAAAGGGTAATGGGACTTGCGTAAGGAGACACAGTCAGTCAG
Organism: Myrmecobius fasciatus; assembly: GCA_023553655.1. Classification (NCBI taxonomy): domain Eukaryota; kingdom Metazoa; phylum Chordata; class Mammalia; order Dasyuromorphia; family Myrmecobiidae; genus Myrmecobius; species Myrmecobius fasciatus. Next base: position 116,217 of record JAJPUD010006591.1, on the reverse strand, counting down.
CATCAGAGGCAGGAGTAGAGTCCAGGCTTACATGGTATGGAGGCCAGCTTTAACTTGTCTTTGATCACCCAATAATACATACATTCATTGAGGATTTTTTTTTAGTTTTTTCTTTGTATTCCCAGAATAGGTTAACATAGAACCTGGCTCATTGAAACCTCTTCCTAAATGCTTATGGACTGATTACTTATAAAGCTATTATCAATAGTAATAGCTTTAGTTGATAGCTAATATCAATAGTATCCTTATTATTTATTATACTTTGCCTATAAAATAGCCAATGAAAATTCAGATCAGACTAGGCCCAAATAAAAACTACATCGATCCTTTAAAAAAAACATTCTGGTTCTGTATTTAAGATAAAACCCAGAGGAATACAGGACTCTCCTCCTCTTTACAACTCAGCATGCACTTGATGAAGATTTAGTGTCTTCCAAAGAACAGAATCTAAAAGTGATTCCTATTAGACTTTAGTAAAAAGCTCTCACAGAGCATGATCTGTTCCAATAAAAGAAATCTTTCCCCTCTTAGACCCAGAGGTGACATTCACAAATAAGCCTGCCCTTTACAAAATCAGCTTCTCTCTCCTCACTTAGGACAAAATTAGACCCAAAAAAAGACCCAGTGGAAGATATTTTGCAAAAACCCCTGGAAATCACCCAACATGTACCTTGGGGAACCCTAAACTAGACAAAAAGCAGGGCCCTTTTCTAAGCTTGCTAATTTCAAGTGATTCTTTTTTTTGCCAAATAAGGAAGAATTACTGCATATAAGAATAGGTGTTTGTGTGCATATGTGTAAGTGAGTGTCCCTGGAGAATCATAGCCACTCAGAGTTGAAAGTGACCCCAGAAGTCACTTCTGGTCTAACTGGTACCTAACCTAGGATCCCCTCAACCATGTTTTCCCCATTCCTCGCCTGAATGCCTCTGGCAAAGGGGATTCTGCCGCTTCCCGATATTTATCACTGATTTTTCACTGCATATAATTAAAAGTTTTAGCCATTTCTCTACTCTTAATAAGGTGTTGGCAACCTTTTGCCCTTAAAAGGGCTTGAAATAGAAACTTTAATGAGAAGACAGACAGAAAGCAACAATTACACTGGCCCAGTTCCCTTCATAATTATGGGTGTTGTTAGAATAGAAAAAGGCTTGATTCTCAAGTAAGAAAATGCTCCTGTGATGGGGAGGGGGGCAGACTCTCTCAAGCATGGAATCCTATAATTTCTGTGATACGAGTGATTGGTTTCTTTCTGGAGGTCAAGAGCCTTTAACCTATTGGGTTTTCTTTATAATGTGACAACTATATTTCAACATAATTAATTTCCTTTGTTATCTTGTATACTTTATTCTGTGCATTTAATGGCCTTCTGAGAAGGGATCACTGACTTCAGCAGATCTTGCACAAGGCATCACAACACAAAAGAAATTTACTGGCCCACTCCCCAATCTATTCTAGATCTGTCCATGAATCCTTTTGTCAACTTCTGGCCATGTGCTATCTCTTTCTTTTCAAAGAAGCTGTGGCTGAATCCCAACACAGCTTGAGCATGAATATACTCAGATATACATGGTATAGGCAAAATGAGAATAGAAAAGATGAAAGAGATATGGTCCCTACCCTCAAGGAGCTCTACAACATGGGAAAGAGTATTTCATAGGGTGGTTGTAATCATCACCTCAGATGAGCTCAGTCAAAATTGTTAGAACCCTTAAAATATCAAATATGGCTCAACCAAGATCATCCCTTCATCCTTAGCAGCTGTAGGACTTTGTCTTGCCCCCAATATAGCTTTTAAAAGACCCATTTTGTCTTCCTAAAGATTAAGTGCAATGTTAGGTCATTCTAGACTTTAGTGTTCATGGTACCAATCTGAAAATGTCTACCACAAGGTTTGGTACAAAATAGACACTTATTAAATCTTAGTGATTGATGGATTGAACAATTGACTCCAGGACTGTGCCTGTTTGTATTCATCCTCCATTCCCCACCCTTGCTTTCCTCTTCCACATCATTTCTACAGAGAAGCTGACCATTGTGCCCCTGACCAACCTCATCACTCACCTTAGACAGTCCTCCTTTTTAAGGGATTTTGTGGGTGTCTTTGAAATTTCATTCTTCAGAATTTCCAACACCCATCCTATCCCCAGGGCTCACTGGTTATCCTTTTCCTATGTACACTAAAATCTCTTTTCTCCATATTTTGGGTGCATGATTGACCAGGCTGGGCTTCCCTAGCTTTGTCCAGCAAATTCTAAATTGTGGTAGTCATTTCCTCCCACATTTCCACGAGTGGAAATTTTTAAATCAAAATTATGTCCAGAATCACATTTCACTTCCTCCATTTTGTAAAGAATAAAATTACCATTGAAGCAATTCAAGAACTTATCCACTGTTCAGCTTTTAATAGGGAGAAAATTTTGATACCCACATAACTCAAGCTCCCTATCACTACCATTTCAACATTCTTCCTTCCCAGGTTGGTGACCTTTCTTAAATATCTCTATCTTCTCCTTCTCACCAGTAGGTCTGTAGTATACTATCATGATACTATTTTTTATGTTTTACTCTGTTGACGTTCATTCAAGTTTAATTCAAATTTCTTCCCATGAGTATATTTTTTTTCTAATGTAGAATCCCACTCTGCCCTAGGCTTCTTTCAACAATTTTATTTCTATTGAATAAAATATCCCAATTAATTCGACATTTCAATCATGATTCCCAAAGCACTAGTTTCAAGGATACCAAAGAGGCCACATTTGCCTCCTTACATTTTGCATCTCTTAAAGCATTATATAGATTTGCAAACTGGCATAATTTATAGCAAGAAACTCCACTATCTGTTTCATTATACAGATGAGGAAACTGAGGCTATCAGAGATCTCTGCTAAGTGATTTTCCCATAGTCATACAGCAGGCAAATATAAGAGGCAGATTTTGAACCAAGTGTTTGGATTTCAAATCCAATGCCCTTTTTCCACTACCACAGTAAAGCTTTATGAACTGGCAGAATCTTCCCTTGATGGATAAGCATCTCTTGATAAATAATATCAGGTCATATTCTTGACAACAGGTTCCCTGGCTCAGGAGGGACCATCCTGGATCTACACAGGATTTTACATAAGCCCTCCCCAGCACACCATCATCACTGCAAGAGCTGGACATAAGCATGTGTCCCAAGGAGATCTCACTTAGTCTCTGCATCTCTTCAGCATGTGAACGTGTAAAAGGCTCTATCTGATAATAATCAATAGCACATCAATGCAAAGAAGCACACCTGTGATAGGTGATATGGGAAGCCCAGCAAAGAAGGCAGCAGGAACTCAGTTTCTCCAAAGGATCTGACTGCAACTTTGGCCTCCTCCCAAATAAAAAAAAAATCATACTAGTTTTTCTATGGCAAAAGAGGCAACTACTGAGTGTGTAAGCCTGGAGAATCACCTCCCTTCTCTAAAGTCATGACAACTCCTTTAATATTAAATTACAAATGTTTAATTTGTAAAAAAAAATGTGTTCAAGGCAACAAGAAGATTATACAAAGATCAATTCTGATGAATGGAGCTCTTTCCAACAGTGAGATGATTCAGATCAGTTCCAATGATCTTTCGATGGAGAGAGCCATCCACACCCAGAGAGAGGACTGTGGGAACTGAGTGTGAATCACAGCATAGCATTCTCACTCTTTTTGTTGTTGTTTGCTTGCATTTTGTTTTCTTTCTCATTTTTTTTCCTTTTTGATTTGATTTTTCTTGTGCAGCAAGAGAATTGTATAAATATATGTGCATATATTGCATTTAACATATATTTCTACCATGTTTAACATAGATTGGATTACTTGACCTCTAAGGGAAGGGGTGGGAGAAGGAGGGGAAATTGGAACACAAGGATTTGCAAGGATTAATGTTAAAAAAAATTATCCATGCATATGTTTTGAAAGTAAAAAGCTTTAATAAAAAATTATGTTCAAATTGTGATCTTCCTTCATGGAGGAAGTTCCCATGTTGGAACGTTCCCCATTCTAATAAAAACCACAGGTCCAGAGCCCACAAAAATATAGACAGATAAGTAGATTCACAGAAAACAAAATGGCAAGGAGTTCTTTTTCTTTTAAGACATCAGCCTCAGTGAAGTGTTCCCCTTTGTCAGGATAGTTTTATTAGGGAAACATTCTAAAATTCATCAACTTCAGTCAAGTGTAAATAAAGCTATCAGGATTTTTCACATCATTAAATCAGGACTCTTCCTCTCATCACAACAAAGGGGTGTTTGGAGGACTGCCATGGAAAGGTCCCTCCAAAATTAAAACTCTCATCAAGGCTCAAAAGATCACCTGGCAAATCCAATTCAAGCTTCCACCTTCACTGCCTCAAAATCAAAACACTAGAGCGGGAACACAATTTGTGAAATAACATGGTCACCCTGATGAAAGATCTAGCACAGAAAGAACCCTATTTCCCCCAACCTCTTATAATTTTGATTTAATTAGATTAACACCTAACGTTCTAACACAAATAAAAAGGTCAAGGCCACGCCCACACCTTGGAAATGAACCTGCTGCCACAGATTCAATTAAGGAGCTGCAATGGATGACTAGCTAATTTTCTCTTCTATTCACAGGATTTCAAGGTGAACAGCTAATCACTGGCACTAAGTTGCTTGCTTAAGATTAATGGTATTCAGCAGGGAGGGTTATAATTTAGTGAATGTCATCCTTTGAAGAATAAATGAGAGAGTTGATATCTTGGTAGCATTTGCCAATGGGCTCTAGGACCCCCAGGCATCCCCCCCTTGTCTCCCTCCCATACACACAAGCACATTCATGACCACAGACGTGACTCCTCAACCTCACACTTCCTGTCCGAAACCCTGGGACAGCTGGCAGTGAAAGATGGTCAGCTCCAACAGGGTGGGTTGTGTCATTTGCATATTTCTAGACAAAGCTGCCTGTCTTTCTTCCCAGTGTGTGGCAGATAGACGCTTAACAGCGATATTTTCAAGTCTGGTCCCTTTTATTGGCAATAGGCTAAAGCTCCATCTCCTTGTGAATTGCTTTCCTATATAAGTTGGACTCCATGGCCCCTACGGTCCCTTCCAACTCTCTGCTTTTCATTGTCTTTGCCAGATGGAACCAGAAATTGATAGGATGAGAATTGGAAGCAGCCCCACAGGCTATTTAGTCAACTCCTTCTTTTACAGATGAGGAAACAGAGGCAAAGAGGTGAAGTATCTTGCCCAAAGCCACATTGATTTAACTAACTGGGTCCAGATCCTCTGACTCCCAACCCATTTTCCCCGTCCATACCATGTCTCTTCCCCAATAGGAAAAATCATATTACATGCCCTGGAGTCACAATAGGGTCCCCACAGATAGTGTACTCCGTCTCCATTTTCCCCACAATTCCCTCAGCTTGTTAGCAAGCACATGAATGACACTGGGACAAAGTGAAATTCCCTGGAACAAATCTGTCTGTTCCCTTATTTGTTGGAAATCTATCCCACAGCATGTGGGGACGGGGGTGCTTAAATGCCAGAGAAAATGAAGCATATCTCAGTTGGCCAACAGCAGAGCTGAGGTAAATAGTTAAGGCCTTCCTTCCTTCCTGATGGGGAACAGAACTGGGCTCCGCCTGAATAGTGATTGCCAGGCGCTCATCCAAAAGGCAAAGTTGTGAATGGATCTGAAGAAAGGGGAGGAAGGAAGGAAGGAAGGAAGGAAGGAAGGAAGGAAGGAAGGAAGG